>CM038147.1:443459517-443632017 GCA_021437245.1 Aegilops speltoides
TTGTTTCACCGCTGCGAGGTTTGGTGTTCGGCGACCTCGCCGTGCGTTTGACGACCTCTGCCCCTGTCGTTCGTGGGTGAGCACAAATGACATGTCCTCCTCCCCATTAATTATTTGCTCTGTTCCGATGTTCGTGCCGATGAAACTTGATAGCTAGTTATATATGTGGCTTGAATCATCGGTATCGTGTAATCAATATGTGTCTCCCGTTCGAAAGTCATAGTTATAAATATGCATGCATTTGCATATTTATAACCTTGATTCTTTCAATTGTCCAACGCTATCCATGGACAGCCAGTATGTGTAGATTGGGTTCGTTTTCCCATATGCTTTGCTGATCCGACGATAAATTTGTCGATTACCTCCTGTTGTTCTCGGGTACACATCCTCTCTATTTATTGCGAGACATGTATCAGGAGAACAGCGGGAGGTGCTGCCAAATTTTATGCCGGATCCGAGCATAGCATGGGAAAATGAACCCAATCTACACATACTCAGTGATTAGGACCTATCATTACCTATTAGAGTGTAGGTTGCATGGACGTAATAAAATTGACAAAGTAGATCAACCGATGAATATATACATGGTGAATTATATATATAATTGTTGTGTGTCCAGAGCTCGAAAGTCAAGATGAGTGATCGATGCGTGGACGATATCGGTCACACTGGTCGTCGAACAAATGGAGCGCTGAATGGTTCACAAAACCAAGGGTTTGTGCAAGCCGCATTTGCAAATGGCCGAGAGAAAACTTGGTGCCCTGCTTCGATCGCGGCAATTGGGAAAAGAGGACGAGGCTGAAATGGGTAAACACCGCAGAAGAATGGTTTTACGCCCGATTATACGGTGTGGACATTTCATGGTGAGTCTCGCCCAACGTGACCGAAGCTGAGGTGGATCATCGTCGCACCGACGAGCATGGTACCGGATGGAAAACATGGTGCAAGACTATGATGATGCTTGGGATTCGGACGAGGAGATGGAGGAATCTGCAAAGGCCTTCAATGAAATGTTGAGTCTTCAAAACGTCCGCTCCACGAGCACACCGAGCTTTGTCGGTTGGATGCCATCTCACAAGTAATGGCTTTGAAGGCTCGGTTCAACTTGGGCGTAGAATGCTATGATGCAATTATGACAAGATTTGGGCGCTTCTACCCAAAGGCCATGTAATGCCTACAAACACATACCAGATGGACAAAATCCTCCGTGCAATCAAGATGCCCTATGAGAAGATACATGCACGTGAGAAAGGATGTGCCTTATTTAGGCTTGACTATGCGGACTTGAACTATTGTCCCATTTGCAAGTCTTCGGTATATTGTGGTAGACAATGGTATGGGTGAGAAGACAGACCAAAATCCTCATAGTGTTCTTGGTATATGCCAATCGTATCAAGACTTCAACGCCTTTTCATGGTCGAAGAGACGGCGTGATGGATGACATGGCACAAAACAGGCAAAAGAACCGAACTAGATGCGGATGGGAATCGATGATGGTACACATCGATGGTGTTGCGTGGAAAAAGTTTGATGAATTACATGTCGACAAAGCGGCAGATCCGAGGCATCCTCGAGTCGGCATCAGCACCGATGGGTTCAGTGCGTTTGGTATGACGGCAGCCCAATACAGTTGTTGGCCCGTATTTTTCTTTCCACTCAATCTCCCCCCGGACAGATTATGCAAAGAAAGAACATTTTCCTCACGTTGATAATTCTAGGGGCCAACTATCCGGGGAAAAATATGAATGTGTACATGCAGCCGCTTAAGGACAAATTGCAAGAAGCCCGGGATAATGGGTTCAAGACATACGACGCCTATAGCAAACGAAACTTCATAATGCGTGTCTGGTACATGTACTCGACACATGACTTGCCGGCGTATGCGCTCTTCGTTGGCTGGTTTGTGCATGGAAGGTTCCCGTGACCCACATGCAAGGGAGCTCTTGAGTTTCGTTGGCTTCAAGCCGGTCGCAAGTTTTCTTGCTTCGACATGCATAGACAGTTCCTGGATCCTCGCCATAAGTTCAGGAAAGACAAGAAGAACTTCATCAGAGGTAGAGTTGTAAAAAACTCGCACCACCTGTGTTGCCGACAGCCAATGCACCTTGGATCGCTTAAACGCTCTCGAGCGAGATCCAGGCGCCCGTGGTACTTCAAGGGGTATAATTCTAAGCACGCCTGGACTCACAAAACATGCTTATGGGATCTGCCTTACTTCAAAGACCTCCTTTGCCCACACAACATCGACGTGATGCACACTGAGAAGAATATCGCCGAGGCACTTTTTGGTACATTGTTCGTCATAGATGGGAAGTCAAAGGATAATACTAAGGCTAGAGTCGGTCTGGAGGCGCTATGTGATAGGCCCTTACAAAAAATGAAAGAACCGAAAGGAAAGCAGAACTGGACAAAGCCAAAGGCATGGTTCAATCTTGGAAGGCCAGCTATGAGGGAAATTATCTTGTGGGTGAAAATGCAGTTGATGTTCCTCGATGGGTATGCATCGAATCTAAAGAGGGGAGCGCGTCTTGATAAATTGAAGATATTTGGTCTCAAGAGTCATGATTGGCACATATGGATTGAGCGGGTAATGCCGGTGATGTTGCGTGGCTTCATCCCTGAGGATGAATGGCTAGTACTGGCAGAACTCAGCTATTTCTTCCGTGTTCTTTGTGCGAAAGAACTATCGCCTGGCGTGCTAGAAGAAATGGAAGAGTTGGCGCCAGAGTTGATCTGCAAGTTAGAGAAGATCTTTCCACCGGCTTCTAATCCATGCAGCAATTGATTTTGCATCTCCGACCGAGGCAAGATTGGGGCGTGCAAAATCGCTGGTGCTACCTAACTAAGAGGATGCGAAGACGCCGAGAAAAATGTAAAATAAACGAGAATTGAAGCGCCTATGGCTGAGGCATTCATCACTGAGGCGGCGGCAAACTTCGTGACAGCACACTACGAAACCAAAAATTGTCATTTGCACAATCCGAAGCCTCGGTACAATGCTGACGAGCCTAAAAAGGGTGGATCCAACCTCGGCCTATTCAAAGGGAATCTCGCACTAGCCAGTGTTTCAAATCCAGTATCTTTGGATAACGAAGAATGGCGGACCATTTCGTTGTATATCTTCAACAACTAGTTAGAAGTGTGGCCGTATATCGAGTAAGTTCTCGGTACATTGTTTCGCAATTTCTATTTCCTTGGAACTGCTCTTATTCCTGAATATTTCATACAGTCGATACGTCGCCCTATTCTCGTATGGAGCGGTGATCCAAAAGGATTCCGTCAAAGAGTATGAGCTTCTCGCAAAGCAAGGAGGCGGCTATCCCGGTTTCATCTCTTGGTTCAAACAAACGGTAAATTCTATTAGACAATTTCATTTCATTCGCTAATTTGTGCGTAATGCAACAATCCTTTCATGTTAAACTTGTAGGATAATTCAGAGTCTATGGACGCTGAATTGAGACAAGTCGCTAATGGTTTTGACTATAAGGTCCGTTCATTTGACAAATATGACATCAACGGGTATCGTTTTCGTACCTATGGCAAAGAGCTATCTATGGCCGACCGAAAGTCTAGAAATTGTTGTGTATCTGCCGTCGTGAAGGAGGTACCGAGTATTATGGGAGAGTTGAAGCAATTTATGAACTTCTATTCTATGGTGAAAACCCACCAATGTCGAGTCTTCAAATGTTATTGGTTTCACCAAGGAGACTAGAAGGACTCTTGAACATATAGGGCTAGTTGAAATCAACCAAAGCACCCATTTAGATGTTCCCGATGTCTATATTACGGCTCAACAAAGCGACCCAAGTATTTTATCTACCCTGGCCTGCCAAACTAATCCAAATCAAAGGTTGGGATGTCGTTTATGAAGTGCCGCCATGTGCTAGACTATCTCCCCAAAGGAAGAGGATTATGAACCTCACATTAACCCGCACACATATGAAGGAGAATTCTTCCAAGAGACACGTCTTTCCAAAAAGCATTTCAAGAACCGGTATACTTCACCCCAAAACATTGAAGTAGACAGCGACAGTGAATCCACATCACCCCAGAGGAGGAACAAGAAGAGGTTACGGCTGCGGACGACCTCTCAATGCTTGACCGATTACGTAAAGGTGGCCTTCCACATGTTGATGCCACTGAACCCTATGAGCCCGTCATTGATTATAGTGATGATGATGATTATGCATTTATTGATGATACTGATCAAGATTATTAGTAGTGTCAGGTATTCAATTTTTCTATGTTGTACTTGATGATGATACACTTAAGTGATATACATATTATTATTCATGTCGGTATTTTTTTTATGTTGTACTAATTTCATTTACTCTTTGTCATGGCAGGTGTTGAAAGATGGAAGGGGAGCCGACAGAGGCCAAGGACAAACGTGCCCAAATTGAAGGTGTGCCACACCATCAAGGTAGCTCCAGCTTATATCAGTTTGGGCGGAATTGGGTATGTAGTTTGCTTCATGATTAATGCAATTCATTCATCATGCTAGCTTGAGCCCTTTAATTACTAATTTACTTTGTTTCTCTCTTTGAGGCATGCTACAATAAGACGGATAAGGTGCCAGAGGGGTACGACCTGTATGCCATGGCCCACACTGCCTCTTACAAGCAAGTCAAGGGAAAGGCGAGGAAAGGGGAGGAGTTTAACCCGAGCTAGATTCCCTACAATCTAGAGCAGGTGATGATATCTAGTGGCGGGAGGTCCCGTGGCTCCATAGCCATTGATCCAGAGATTGCTCCTGAGACCACGGTGAGTTTAATTTGAATGGACGTAACTTGCTAGTCTTAACATTTGAGTGTCATCATGCTAACGAAACATTGGAAATGATCTTTGGTGCAGCGTAAATCCACACAAGCATCACACGATCCTTCTCCAGCTACTGGCATGAGCCAGCCCGCTCCCACACCTCCATGATCAAGGTAAGTTTTTCTAGTTTTTTGCTTAACAAATGCATAAAGACCTAGACTTAGCTTTATTTCATCCAATATGCTTACCTTAATGACCTAGAGTTAGCTTCTTTTCCTGCAAAATGACTTAATAAGCTTACTGACCTCCAAAACCAGCCATTTTACCTAAGTTAGCTCTAAAACGATCTATACTTAGCTTTGTTTCCTCCAAAATGACCTAAGTTAGTTATAATATGCTTAGTTAACTAGGTTTGCTAAATGATGACATGTACTTACCTTACTTATGTAAAAACCGGCATAATTAGCTTAGTTAGCTCATAAACGATCCATTTTACCTATGTTAGCTCTAAAATGATGCATTTTACCTAAGTTAGCTCATAAACGATCCATTTCACCTAAGTTACCTCACAAACGATGGCATGCTTCTTCTTCTAGTCACCTTTTCCTAACTTTCTTATTTGCCATTTTGCAGATTTCATTCACTTCTCGGAAGGTAGCTTTCTATGATGGAGTGCTTGTTTTTTATTTCATTCTCTTCTAGTATTCTTCTAGCTTGCTACGATGGAACTTGGTATCTTGATGAAACTTTGCATTGAATATGTATGTGCAACTTCCTAATGGTTGCAACTTATGTGTATGTGCAACTTGCTATGTATGAGTGGATGGAACTATATATGTATGTACGATGAAACTTATGTGCTATTAAATAGCCCTGTGAAATATATCTATATATGTCATATATATTTGCTGTGAAAATTGTTGGATTTAAAAAAAACAGGAAAAAAGCCAATATGCAGTGCTCTTTGCCGCTCGCCATCGACGGACAAGGGCTCTTTACCATCGGCAATGGACGGCAAAGAGGCCACGTGGCAGGCAATCTGTGCTTCTCGGGAGGTCACCAATTTGGTCGGTTTGCCTCTGATGGTGACGGCAAAGAGAAAAAAACTTTGCCTACAACGGCGGACGGCAAAGGCCTTCCGAAGTTTGCCGTCAGCGGTCGACGGCAAAGGCTTGCCGTTAACCACCTAACGGAGTAACATCGCATTTATTGCCGTCTACATTCTTTGCCGTCCGCTGCTGATGGCAAAGGCCCCTTTGCCGCTAGCCGCCCGAAGCAGACGACAACGTAGCTCTTAGCCGTCCTGTACTTTGCCGTGCACTTTTGCTGTCCGCGGCGGACGGCAAAGACCTTTGCCGTCCGCCATCCATGCCTTTGCCGTCCGCCGTGGCTGATGGCAAAGTAGCTGATTCCTGTAGTGTAAGCCCCCGAGTGGGAGGATTTCTCACAACTCGGTAGAATGTTTTTTTAAACTTAGGCGAAACGGATTCGCAGCTAAGCCCCTGAGTGAGAGGCTTGCTCACCACTCGGTAGGATTTTTTAAACTTAGGAGAAACGGATTTGCAGCTAAGCCCCCGAGTGAGAGGCTTGCTCACCACTCGGTAGGATTTTTTTTAAACTTAGGGGAAACGGATTCGCAGCTAAGGCACCCACTGGGGGATTTGGGACATGTAAAAAAGGAACAACAATCATTCAGGAGACTGTAAAATCTTTTATGATCAGACTATAAGGTATTTCTTAGACTAGCCACAGTGGGAGTAACTTCAGCAGTAACTTCAAGTCCAACTCAGCAAATTTGTCTATGTGGCAATTAGTTAATGAAGAGAGAGGTAGTTCTAGTAACTTAGCTAGTTACTGTAACATCACACATATCAAAGCAAGATGAGTCTATAGCATAATAAATGAAGTATTGCATGTTACCACACATATGTTACTTCCCACTATAGAGGTACTACCTCCGTTTCAGTTTACAAGTCCTACGCGTATACCTAGATTGTCAATTTTATAACCCTAATATAAACTATATAACACAAAAATTATACCTTTTGAAAGTAGAAACTCCGAAGTTTATGTTGGTATATTTTTTGTAATATATGACTTGTATTAGGTTGGTCAAATTGGTGACCTAGGGGTACGCGCACGCCCTGTAAACTGAGAGAGAGGTAGTGGTAACATAGAGTAGTAACATGCCCATGTTACTACTCTATGTTACTATCCATTGTGGCTAGACTTATTACATCTTAACACTCTGAATGCTTAAGTGTAAAAGGGGCGGAGCAGCTCCGCATTCCAAGCGCGTGGCTCGTCTTTATTGTGCTCGACGTTGTAAAGACGGTATGCTCTATTGTGGAGCACTTTAGTGACAATGAAGGGGCCTTCCCAAGCAGGAGCGAGCTTGTGTGGTTTCTACTGGTCCACCCGAAGAACCAAGTCTCCCTCCTAAAATGCCCGACCTCTCACATTTCTGGCATGGAATCGGCGCAGGTCTTGCTGATAAATGGTCGAACGGATCAAGGCCATCTCACTTTCCTCTTCCAAGAGATCAACTGCGTCTTGCCGAGCTTGTTTTGCTTCGTCTTCTGAGAAAAGTTCGACTCGAGGTGCATTGTGAAGCAAATAACTCGGGAGTACGGCTTCAGCTCCATAGACCAAGAAGAACGGAGTTCGGCCAGTCGACCGATTAGGAGTTGTCCTCAATCCCCAAAGTACTGATGGAAGTTCATCGACCCAGGCACCTGCTTCATGCTTGAGGTCACGCATCAATCGGGGTTTCAGTCCTTTGAGAATCAATCCATTTGCTGTCTCGGCTTGCCCATTCGACTGAGGATGGGCAACTGAAGCATAGTTGACTCTAGTGCCTTGGGAAGCACAGAAGGCTTTGAATTCGTCAGAATCGAAGTTCGACCCATTATCAGTGATGATGCTATGCGGAACACCATATCTAAATGTTAATTCTCTGATGAAACTCATAGCTGTACTTGCTTCAAGGTTTTTGATGGGCTTGGCTTCAATCCATTTGGTGAACTTGTCGACTGCTACGAGCACATGAGTAAAGCCACTCATGCCAGTCCTCAGAGGTCCAACCATATCTAATCCCAGCATGTTACAAAAGGCGGATGAGTGGAGTAGTCTTCGAGCTAACGCGGGTTTATGGGACATGTTGGAGTAAAACTGGCAGCCTTCACATTTGTCTACTATTTCTTTTGCCATGTCGTTGGCATGATGCCAGTAAAATCCGGCTCGGTGTGCTTTGGCCACGATGGTCCGAGAGGACGCATGGTGACCACATGTCCCCGGGTGAATATCATTGAGGATCATCCGGCCTTCTTCTGGCGTGATGCATTTCTGGCAGACTCCAGTTACAATTTCTCTGAACAACTGTCCTTTTCTCACAGTAAAGGCTTTCGATCGTTGGACGATCTATCGAGCCTCTTCTTCATCCTCTGGAAGTTCCTTCCTAAGAATGTATGCAATGTATGGCACTGTCCAGTCGGGAGTGATGACCAAAACCTCCATGATCAAGTCGACCATGGCTGTGACTTCAACTTTAGTCGGATCTGTGGCACTCTTAGGATGTGGGGGTTCTTCAGTGAAAGGATCTTCCTAAACTGAAGGTGAGTGAATATGTTCCAAAAACACATTGTTGGGAATGGTCTCTCTCTTGGATCCTATCTTTGCCAATTCATCTGCAGCTTGATTTTTCAGCCGGGGTATATGGTGAAGCTCCAACCCTTCAAACTTCTTTTCCAACTTTCTTACTGCATTGTAATAACCAGTCATAGCCAGACTCCTGACATCCCACTCTTTCATCACTTGATTAACCACCAAATCTGAGTTGCCGTAGACCATTGGGCGATGGACACCGAGTGAAATGGCCATACACAACCCATATAGAAGTGCTTCATATTCAGCTTCATTGTTGGAGGAATCAAAATGAATCTGGAGAACATAGCTGAGCTTGTCTCCATGGGGGGATACCAATACTACCCCAGCACCGAAACCATTCAGCATCTTGGAGCCATTGCAGAACATGGTCCAATGCTCCGAGTGAACTTGAGTCGGCATTTGTTGCTCAATCCACTCGAAGGAAATCAGCAATTGCTTGGGATTTGATAGTTTTCTTTGCCTCAAACTTGATATCCAATGGAAGGAGTTCAATCGCCCATTTTGCCACTCGACCAGTTGCATCTCTGTTGTTCAGAATTTCAGATAATGGTGCATCGCTGACGACTGTAATGGAATGATCAGAGAAATAGTGTGCAACCTTCTTCATGGTCATGTAGATTCCATAAACAAGCTTCTGATAACGCGGATATCTCTGCTTGGATGGAGTCAAAACTTCAGAGAGATAATACACTGGGTGCTGAACTTTATAGGATTTTCCTTCTTCTTCTCGCTCGACCGTGAGTACTGTACTAACAACTTGTCCAGTGGCTGCAATGTAAAGCAGTAAAGGCTCTTTGCTGATTGGTGCAGCAAACACCGGCTGGGTGGAAAGCAGGGTTTTGAGATCCGCAAACGCTGCATCAGCTTCATCAGTCCACTCGAACTTACCAGATTTCTTCATCAATCGGTAAAGAGGTAAAGCCTTTTCACCGAGACGAGAAATGAATCGACTCAAGGCGGCCAAACAACTAGTAAGCTTCTGAACGTCATGCACACGCAAAGCGCGTTTCATTCGAAGGATGGCACCGACTTTCTCTGGGTTCGCGTCGATCCCTCGTTCGGAAACGAGGAAACCGAGTAGCTTTCCACCTGGGACTCCGAATGTGCACTTCGACGGATTAAGCTTGATATCATACCTTCTTAGATTGGCAAAGGTTTCTGCGAGGTCGGTCAGCAGGTCGGAACCTTTATGCGACTTGACCACAATGTCATCCATGTATGCTTCCACATTCTGACTGATTTGAGTGAGAAGGCACTTCTGAATCATCCTCATGAATATGGCGCCAGCATTTTTGAGACCAAATGGCATGGTGACGTAGCAAAAGCACCCAAATGGGGTGATGAAATCTGTTTTTATTTCATCAGGGCCATACAGTCGGATCTGATGATACTAGGAATATGCATCTAGAAAAGACAAGTGCTCACACCCCACAGTCGAGTCAACAATCTGATCGATGCGGGGGAGAGGGAAATGATCTTTCAGGCAGGCCCGATTGATATGCTTGAAATCGATGCACATACGAAGTGAATCGTCCTTCTTAGGGACCATGACCACATTGGCTAGCCACTCGTAGTGGTAGATCTCTCTTATGAACTCTGCTGCTAGGAGCCGAGCCACTTCCTTGACAATTGCTTTTCTCTTCTGCACGACAGACCGTCGAAGGTGCTCTTTGACGGGTTTTGCCTTTGGATCGACACACAAACAATGCTCAGCCAGTCCCCTGGGTACACCCGGCATGTCAGAAGGTTTCCATGCAAAGATGTCCCAGTTCTCACGAAGGAACTGGATGAGCGCTTCTTCCTATTTGCTGTCGAGTGTCGTGGAGATATGAGTTGGTGCAGCATTGGGATCGGTCGGGTGAATATGAATCGGCCTCGTTTCTCCAGACGACTGAAATGCAGAATCTGTGGCAGGCTTCTTGGCCCGTAACAAGTCACTCGGATCTGCATTTTTCTGATACTCTTGTAATTCAACTGCTGCCATTTGTGCATAGGCAATTTTGGAACCCTTCTGGAAGCATTCCTCTGCCTTCTGCCGATTACCAGTGACTGTGATCACACCCCTAGGGCCAGGCATCTTCAGCTTGAGGTACACGTAACATGACCGAGCCATAAAACGCGCATAGGCAGGCCTACCCAGAATAGCATGATAAGCACTATGGAAATCCACTAGTTCAAATGTCAACTTTTCCTTATGGTAATTCTTGGAATCACTGAAAACCACGTCAAGGGCGATCTGGCCGAGTGATTCGGCTTTTTTTCCAGGGATAACGCCATGAAAACTCATATTGCTTTTGCTAAGCTTGGACATCGGAATGCCCATCCCCTTAAAGGTTTCAGCATAAAGGATATTCAGGCCGCTACCACCATCCATTAGCACTTCGATCAGTCGAGTGCCTTCAACCACTGGGTCGACCACCAACGCTTGACTCCCATGGGTGGCTATACGCGCTGGGTGATCAGACTGGTCGAATGTGATGGCTGTTTGTGACCATTTTAGGTATGTGGTCGTCGTCGCCGGAGCAACCATATTTACTTCTCTGTTGATAACTTTCAATCTACTTTTGCTCTCAACATCAGCAAAAATCACCAGGGTGGAATTGACCTTAGGATAACCATCGTCCTCCGCTTCGTCCTCGTCCTTGTCTGACTCTTTTTCCTTTTCACTGGGCTGTTTCTCTCGGAATTGCTGGATCAGGAGTCGACATTGCCGAGTGGTGTGTTTATGATAAATCAGATTACCCTCTTCATCCTTCTTCGTATGAATGTGACATGATAAATCCAACACATCATTTCCCGCTTGATCTTTTACCTTCTTAGGGGTCCAGGGCCCCTTAGGTTTTCCTTTAAACTTTCCTTGAACTACTACCGCAATTTCACCAGGCGCTGCAGGTTCAGCCTTATGTTTCTGTTTCCGATTGGAATTGCCTCCGCCGGCGTCCTGGCCGACTAGTTTACCCTTTCCACTACAGAGTCGATCCTCTTCTTCCTGTTAGCGTACCGGGTGGCTATTTCCATCATCCGAGTCAGGGACATATCTCCAGTCCGACCGAACTTCAGGACCAACTCTCGATATTTAACGCCTTCCTTAAAGGCAGATACTGCTTGGTGCTCAGATACATTTTCCATGGTCTGATGCAAAGTGGTCCACCTCTGAATGTAATCCCTTAAAATCTCACACGGTTTCTGCACGCAATGCTGCAATTCTGTTAACCCGGCTGGCCGCTTGCAAGTACCCTCAAAAGTTCTGACAAATACTCGGGCAAGCTCCTCCCAACATAATATACTGCCCGGGGCTAACTGAGTCAACCACGCTCTAGCTGATCCTTCCAACATCAGAGGAAGATGCTTCATGGCCACTTCATCATTTCCGCCACCAATCTGCACAGCCACTCGGTAATCCTCAAGTCAAGTTTCAGGCTTGGACTCTCCAGTAAACTTGCTGACTCCAGTCGCCAACCTGAAGTTGGGAGGAATCACTGCAGCCCTGATGGCTCTGCTGAAACATTCTGGACCCGAAACATGAACTCTGCTGCCAGTCGGACGATCTCTACCAAGGTCTTCCCTGTGCGCTCTATTCCGGTCGACTAGACCATGAACAAGAATAGATCTCGCATCAAAGCCTGGCTCTCTTGGGTCGACCGGTACTCTCCGATCGCCACTGTGAAGGCGTCTATCATCGTATTGCCGAGGCACATATGAACCACTCCTCGGAGGGGGCGTGGGCAGTCGACGACGGCCATCACGGCCGAGTCGGTGATCATACTGCCCATGGTTACTGTACTGATCATGCTGATGTCCATGACCTTCACGCTGGGGGGGGGGGGGCGATCTTGGGCTATGGGCCGACTGAACTGTATCCGCCACCATGGACCTGCTATGAATCCTATTCCGCGACTATGACACTGCTGTGTTCTGTTCTCCTGCTGCCTGGAGTAAGGCCCGGATCTGCATCTAACCTCTGCCAGCCTCCAACTGGGAAGGCTGAATTGACTCTGCTATACGGGCCGCGACTGTGACATTTTGAATCGGAGTGCGGTATACCTTAGGTTGATGCGGAAAAAGCTGTCGTCGATTGGACTCAGGGATCCGCTCCCGGGCATGCTCATCGAGTGCATGCTGAAGGTTCTCCAGTCGAGTGCGCTCAGCCAAATTGGCCAGGAGCACCTCTTCCAAGGCCCGAGTGTCGAGGGTTTCCCCAACGATGGGCGTGTGAAGAGCATCCATGTTGCAGCGACGAAGTTCTTCTCTCTGTTGTGAAGAGAGGGGTTCGGGATTGTACTCCTCGTGAACGCGTGACGGATCACCGCCACCATCACCGCCGTCGTCGCGGTGGAAGCCGGGCGGACTACGCGGTCCGTCGACTATCAAAACTTCAGCCGTAGGGTCGCTGCTATCGCACTCGGATGCGGTCTCGACGGAGCCAGTCGACAGGTCGAACAAGCCATAGAGAGTTTCGTTGGGCTCGATTTCCGTGACTTGATGGGTGGCCGAATGAAGAGCCACCGCATGTTTCACCCACCGCTAAAGCCGTGACCTACCGGATCGCTTGCGACGGTGAATAGCCGAGAGAGAAGACACTACGGGAGCCGACCAATACTGGGTCGACGGCTGCCGGAGAAGAACACCGCGTATGCACGCGCGAAAGTGCGTCGCCCCTCGAATGAGGAGCGCCTCGATGTCAAGGGGAGCTTCCTGGAGCTAGGCGGAGTCGTCGGCGATGAAGACGAGCGCGCCAAGACGGATCTCGCGGCCCTCAACCAATCCACCGCCGGAAACCATTATGACCGGGATCGGAAAAATTGCAACTTCACCAACAAGTTGCTAAGAGACCTGCCCCACGGTGGGCGCCAACTGTCGTGGTCCTAAGGCTGCTAGTAGAAAGGGGGGTAGGTATGGAGAGGCAGGATCTCAGCTATGGTGAAGGTGTACACACAAGATTTATGAGTTCAGGCCCTTCGCGGAGGAAGTAAAAGCCCTACATCTTGGTGCCTGGAAGCGGTCGACTGGATTATATGTGTGTGGTGTTACAGGGGGTGCGAACCCTTGTGCCAGAGGAGAAGGTGGCTTATATAGAGTGCGCCAGGACCCCGGCCATCCCCCGTTACCAAGAGTTCAATGTACATAAAGACGTATGCGTTCGATAATGCCACCATAAGTGCTATTAATGACCTTAAAGACTACAGAGTGAACGTCTGACCAGTAAAGGTCTGAGTGACTCACGGTGTTCAAAGAGTCGAGTGATTCCTTGTTTGGTCGAGTGACCTCAGGTAGGAGGGATACCTGAGTGATATGATTGGTCGAGTGGATTGCACTCGACACCTTTGACTGGAGGTTCTTTGTCGTCTCTTGGACTTCTTTGCTTCTAGGGTAGTGACCTTGGGTAGGGTGTATAGGTCAGGTCCATGACCCTACCCTGGGTCTGTATCCTCATCAGTCGATGAGCGTCGGCCCCGGACAGGCCCAACCGAATGCCGTATGCCAGAGCGCGGTCATGTGGGCGCCTACACGGTCGCGGCGCGGGCGATCTTGCCGCTGGGCCGCCATGCCAGCGCGCCTCTTCCTCGGTCTCGAGCTGCTCGGCCTCGGTGTTGCGCTCGAGCATCTCGAGGTACTCGCCGTCGTGCCGCTCCTCGGCCACCCGGATCTGGCGCCAGTGCTCGAGGTACGCCGCCTCTTGCTCCGACGTCGCCCCCAGCCAGACCGGCGGTGCCCTGACCCACTCGCGCACTACTCCCGTTTCGGAGTAGCGCTCGATGGGCTCCGGCTCCGGCTACGGCTCGGCGTTGGCGAGGCAGCGGGGAGGGGACGACGGGGCCATGGCCTGCGCCATGGCCGCCTCGTACCAAGCCTCTTCTTCTTCTGCCACCTCCGCCCTGTGCCACTCGTCCTCCTCACTCTCCCGGTAGATGGCTGCAAGGACCGCCTGGTAGGCGTCCTCTGCGCCTGGTCTTCCTCGCGGACGATGAGCGGCGGCGATGCCAAGCTGTGGTCGACCTCGTGCACGCCGCGCCGCCTTGCCTCCTCGTGCTCGAAGGCGAACCAGCGTGCCCAATTGGGCGAGTCAGAGGCGTAGGCCTGGTCACGGCGCTGCTCCGACGTCAGGAGCGCCCGCCGACGATGCACCCCCTCCGCGTGCGCCCTAGCCGACCGCGGCACCGCCGGCACTGGGATCCTCTCCGAATCCAGATGCCAGTCGTGCGGCAGGGTGGCGTCGGGGTACGCACTAGTGGAGAACCGGGCAATAGCACCAGTTCGTAAGGCCCTTTAGTGTCGGTTCCATAACCGGCACTAAATTGTGGTCACTAAAGGCAACCCCCCTTTAGTACCGGTTCAGCACGAACCGGTGCTAAAGGGCAACCACGTGGCACGAGCCAGCTCCGGGGGCCTGGAGCCCTTTAGTATCGGTTGGTAAGACCAACCGGTACTATATGGTTTGGGGGTTTTTTAGTTTTATTATTTCTTTTTCATTTAATTTTGTGTTTCCATTGTCATTCTTTTTCGTTTGCTGGTATTTTACGATACTACACATTGTACACGTTATGCATATATATGTCTATTCTGCTAATATTAGCAGAATAACTATTCTGCACACCACTTCGGCACTTCACGCCAATGTAAGCGCCTCGCATCATTTTGACGCATTTAACACCGCAATAGATACTAGTGAACTTCTCGTCGGAAAAAAACTGCACGCGCTTATTTTTTCGGTACTGTTTTAGTTCTAATTTTTTAATCGTTTATCGGAATGAGGCGTGTAATATACCATTGAAAAGCTATGGATTAGGCGCAATTTCGACATGTTGAACACTTTTCGAGATTCCACACGGTTTAAGAGTAGTTTTGAAAATGGTGCGGCGGATGACGAGTGGCATCGAGTGTTTTTTGCCTTTTTTCTAAACCGCTTGTCGGAATGAAGCAAATGATATGCCGTTAGATAGATATCATCGAGGCGCATCTTTTGCATATATAAATCTTTCTCTAATTCGTTACGGTTTAAGAGAAATTTCAAATTTACTAAATCGCGGAACTCTGTTTTTCAAGTTTTTTAAAATTTTCGGTACTGTTTTCGCTTCAGTTTTTGAACCGTTTGTCGAAACGAGGCGTGTGATACGCCCTTGGAAAGCTATGGACAAGGCGCAACTTTCGTATGTACAACTTGTTTCCAGATTCCTTGCGGTTTTAAATTAATTTTGAAAATCGTGCGGCGGACGACGAGTGGCAGCGGCCGTTTTTCGCGAAATTTTTGCGAATCACTGGTCGGAATGATTCAAACGATAAGCCGTTGGAAAGGTATCGACGAGGCACAACTTTTTCATGTAGAACACTCTCTCTAATTCTTTACGGTTTAGGAGCAGTTTTAATTTATCAAACGCTTAACACTCTGTTTTCGCGACACCGGATCGACGTCGTATTTCATCCGATCGAAAACCGCCTTGCATCGGAAGAAATGCCGCCTTGCATTAGACGGGCAAGAGAACTGCATGGTTTCCTTTTTGTGGGACGTAAATTTTTGAAGACGAGGAAGAAAACCGCACTGCTTTTAGACGGAAAAGCGCACTACATCAAAGAGTCAAGCGAACTTCATGATTTTCTTGTCGGGCATAAATTTTATCAGATGAGCTTTTGTGAGTTTTCGTCGTCATTTTTTATGAAAGAATGCACTGCTTCGAACGGAAAACCGCACTGCATCAGAAAGTCAAGCGAACTTCATGATTTCTTTTTGTTGGACATAAATTTTCTCGAACGAGTTTTTGTTTTCTTTTTTTGAACATTTTTTATAAACGAGAGTGGACCGCAGAGACGAGTGCAAATGAACCTCGACATACATGGAAGTGAACCACATTACTATTTTTTGTTTCGCTAATTTTTTTTCATATTTCCACGCTTTGTGCAAGTGAACATCATCACTCTCAAAAGAGAACCACATCCAAGGACCAAACGCACTGCAAATGGTAATGTAGAGATAGACAATGTAATTCATACAGAGGGGGTAATGAGCTGCCACACAAAATGAGCGATGGGGGGTGTACTGCACACATACACACATCGCATTGTAAGCATACACAAAAGGAACTGCACGCGCATGATGCTTGTGGATTGTTGTCTCGAATTTCCTTCTTTTTTCTAGTATATACGAAAGTGAACTGATCCCACAGAACAAAATAACAAAAGTGAATTGAGATGCCAGGGGGACTTTTGCCGTGACGGCTCGCTCGAACTTCACCGCCTACCGAGACGAAGGACAGGCAAAAAAAACGAAGTGCAGTAGCACCGAACCGCATCATGCGTACGCCCGAGCTGCATGGCCACCAGCTGAACCACATCCCTCATGCCGCCGTGTAGGTGGTGGACGACGGTGGAGGATGGATCTAGGGCGGGCGGTGGAGCACTGGGGGCGCTTCGCCTTTGCCGCTGCAAGTCTGACGCCAAAGACTCTGCATCACCTGCAATCTGAAGTGTTCGTCTCCCATCACGACCGAAGAAGAGGAGATGAAGCCTCTGTGGCCGAGCGGAGGAACTGATGGATCTGACGCGTCGCCGGAGGGAGGAACCGCCGGGCTCGAGGAGGAACCACCAATGCAGCAACGCCAGAATTCGCCGGACCATGTCGGAGAGGAGAGGATGCGAGTGTCGTCATCGAATGCTGAGGACGGCAGGAGCGGGGCCGACTATGGGCCGCGAGGCACAGCCGCGGGGGATGGGGCGCCCGCATGCTCACACCGTGGGGCAGACGAGGAAGGAGGCAGGGGAGTAGGCGCTTGCGGCGGCGGTAGCCCTGCCGGGGAGGGTGGTGACGGTGGGGTAGGGAGGTGGGGGGAGCCCATCCGAACGTATCTGGTGCTGATGGTCACGCCCGTGCGGTGGGGGCATGGAGAGGTGCGAGGTGGGCGGGGCATGGCGGTGGTGCCCAGATCCGTCGCCGGCAGTGCGCGGGGTAGCCTCGGATCCGGTGTGGGAGAGCATGGGCGGCGCGGGAGGGGCCGTGGCCGCCATGGATTCGGCAAAGGGGGGAGTGGGGTAGCGTGGGAGGGATGGGGACGGTGCGAGGTGCGCTGGGGCGTGATGGCCGGAGACGGGGTTGATCCGGCAGGGCTTCGGCGCGCGGAGGAAGGTGGTAGGAGTTGGGATGGCTGACTCGGGGTGGGTGGCTGGGTCGCCGATTGCATCTGGGGCAGGAGGATGGAGGGACATGGGTCATGGGGGTGTGGGGAGGAGAGGGAAGAAGGTGGGATGGGGTGGGCAGAGTGTAGTTTTTTGGGGTATATTAGAAGTGCGTAACTGTTAGCAGAATAAGAAGGTTTGATGTGCAGAATAAGACTTAGAGGGTGTTATCATAATAGACACACCCTATATATATATATATATATATATATATATATATATATATATATATATTCTAGTAGAACCAATCATGCATATATATATCATCAATGTCTCACAAACCACCATATTAATTAATTCACACATACACACATGTATAGCTATATACAATTTCTCCTACATATGCATGTTGCCTTGAAGCCAAAGGCATTAGCCTAATTGGTTCCTTCGAGCACGATGACAATTGGAAGTGGTTTTCATGGGGCGTAGCGGTAATAGTATTCTCCTTCGTTTATGACCTGGTCGAGCAAAAATCCCGCTTATTTCCTCTTGAAGTGCTTCTCGCGCTCCGCTTTCTAGGAGCTTCCCGCACCTCTTTGAACTGTTAAGAAGGAGATCAATATGCATGTGTATTAGTTGTGTGACTAGATATCGATAATGGTGTAAAATTGTGAATAGTGTTCGACAAGCGCATCCATTCCCGTCTTTTGAGATCTGCTCCTTTCGGACGCCATCATGCGAATGTTCTCGCAAACGCAGAATGCACACAGATCAGTCCTTACATCGCTTCAGTCCTTTACGAGAATGGAATTTGATTAGATAATAATTAATCAAGCATGATAATTAAAGAGATGGCATCTAGCTAGCTAGCTAGTACTACTTAATTACTTACCTTGGGTCGAAACCATTTAAGCTTTTTTTTCCATTCGCCTTCCGTGACGCTGATGAACCTTGCCCAAGCCCTGCCCGCCGATAAAGAAAATGAATAAAGGGGTTATTAAATAGTTCATATCATGAAATGACGAACTAAATAGGCCGAGATATATAGTTAATAATGATTGAAATTACCAGTTGACTATCCCAAACAAGATGTTATAGTCAGTTTTTTCTTTGAGTAGTGAGTCCAAGATTTCAACTGCTCAAGGCCAACTTTAATGATACACAAGACCCAGTGAAATCTGCATGCACACACGCTTGCATGTATTAATTAAGCGGTCATATGTAAGAAAAACATGTAGCTAGCTAGTAGGCAAAAACAGAGAATTTGTAGTACAAGACAAGGTGACTCATTTGAAGTTGTAAGGAAGTAGTATATCTTCATTGTATTTGAGGTGCTTCAAGAACTCTAGCATGTTGTCCTCTCGTTCTTTTCTTCGACGTGGATTTATTAGCCATGTGTATTCATTAACGTGTTTGGGTCAATGAACCCAATGCCAAAGCGCCCACCTTTTCTCATTTCATACATCTTCATCCCGCATAATACCACGTAAAAGAATATAGTGAGGATAATTACGGTAATGATTGATCAAAAGGATCACCGCAGCTAGCTTGAGACTTAAATTACGTAAAGAAATCACTTACGCATAATAAAAACTGATGATAGATTTGTCGAAAAGTCTTGATTGCATAACTGAAACAGTTCAGTATACTCAACGGACACAGCTTAATCATGGAAGTAATGCTCCTCCTTGACATTCACCATGAGGGACAATCGATCTGAAATCTTGGTAATGTTCATGTACCATTGATGCAATTCATAAATTCTCGTTGGGAGGTTCTTGACCTTGTCTGGCTCGACCAAAGGTTGACCCCGGACATATTTCTGTTTTATTTCATCCTCTCTAAGCAAAGGCATGGGCTCGATTTCGAGGAGTTGTCCAACAGTGATGTTGAGAACTTCAGCCTGCATTATATGCTCCTCCGTTATTACCACATTGCCCACCTCGGGAACATGCACTGTTTGCCCACAATAATATTGGGCACGCGTACTATCACGTGTTGTTGGCACAACAAGCGAGGGATCGATTATACTACTGTTCTCCCAACCGGGAATGGTTTTCCGCATTTTTGACAGGTGCTTCTTGTTTGCTCGATCCCGATGTAGACGTGCTCGCCTCCCTTTATAGACGTGCTCGATTTAACTTCCGATGTGACGCCATAGTCTGTGTCAACAGGCTTGGAAGCTGGTGGTTGAGCCATACGAATGAAGTGGTCAATCGCTTCTCGTGCACTTTCTCCCTTGGCGGCGGTGGCGGTTTGATGCAAAATGGGCTTCCACCTCGGCCTTCTATATGGCTGCGATTTCCTCCTGACCTATCATAAGCCCTCTGCGGAAGAGGCGTGAGGCTTGGACCATATTTATATCGCTTGCCTCCTTTGCATTTCCCAGACTACCTCGATTGCATCGCCACGCACCATAGCTGCGGGTGTCTCTTCTGCGATTGCCGAGGCGGCGGAGACGGCCGACGGGCTGAGTTGGACGAGGAGGAGTGGCCCGAGGTTGTGCCGGACTTGGAGGAGGAGGGCGCCCTGACGCTGGGCGGACTTGGAGGAGGAGGAGTGGCTCGACACTTTGCGGACTTGGAGGAGGAGTGGCTGACACTTTGCCGGACTTGGTGGACTTGCAGGAGCGGAGTCTGCTGACTCGGTGGCGGACTTCGACGAGGAGTCGGCTGACGCGGTGTCGATGGCCTTCGAAAGATGATGCAATCCTTTTTCCATAGGATGATACGATGTTTGGCCTCTGCGAGAAAGTGCTCGCCGGCACCTCCAGGAATGTAAAGCTGTAGCTCCGAATATGGTGGGTCCACCACCTCATCAACCAAGACACGAGCATAGCCTGCTGGAATCGGGTTGCAATGGAAGGTTGCCTCGGAGGGATTTGTAAAAGCAACACCGCTTGCCACCTTCATGGATATGTTCTTCATTTTAAAGTGTAGCTCGCAGTTAGTGTTCTCCGTGATGTCATCCACAGGGTATCTACCCAGCATTGCGTCATCCGGGACGGAACCCACGCTGCTTCTCGGCATGGATGGGCCGGTGCTATCCAATGCTAGATCATCCGCTAGCTGTTGCAGCTGCTGAGACCCCCTTTGCTGGGTAAGTGAGTCGATCTGCTCCTGCTGCTGCTCGAATTTGACTGCCAATTCCACTTGACTTGCTTCGAGGCCTAGAAGGCGTTCATAGTCCCGCTTCCTCTGCTCCTCCTCCATCTTCCTCTTCTTCTCCTCCGCAATCTTCTTTCTCGCACGGGTTCTGTAGTCGGTGTTCCATTCTGAAAACCCCTCATACCACGGAATAGCGCCTTTGCCTCATGTTCTTCCCGGTGTTCAGATTTCCAGGCACGCCAGAAGCTCGTCGTTCTCTCTGTTGGGCTGGAACACCCCGATCGTGCCTCTTCTATTGCAACAAGTATTGCATCATCGGCTCCTTCAGACTTGCCCTCGTCAAACATTGCCTGCCTCCGGTCCAACTCCCCCATGCGCATAGAACCAAGTCCCGACTGGGGCCAGCTCTTAGTAACCGGAGTGACACCTGCATCCTCCATCTCTTTCTCGCACTAATCCCACTTAGGCATTGCCACCGCATAGCCACCGCCCCACTTATGGAACTTATCCTTTTTTGGCATTCTTCTTGTTTATTCTCGACCGTTCCTTAGCTAATTCCGAATCCTTGAATTTCACGAAATCGTCCCAATGAGCACGTTGGTTCTCTAGTGTTCCCTTGAATACTGGAGTCTTCCTTCCTCCCTTGACGTACTAGTTCCATTCGCCATTCTTGTGGTTCTTGAATGCAACCGCCATCTTCCTAAGAGCAGCGTCCTTGACTTTCTGCACATCTGCTTCTGTGAAATGATCTGGTAGGGTGAAATGTCCCATGAGAGTATCCCAAAGCAGATCTTTTTGGTTCTTGTCGACAAAAGTAACATCTGGACGCGGCTTTGCTGGCTCTCTCCATTCTTGAAGTTTGATCGGGAGTTGGTCCTTCACAAGAACTCCGCACTGACGAACGAACTTGTCCGCAATCTTCTTAGGCGCTAATGGTTCGCCAAGAGGGCTGCATGCCTCGATATTGTACTTTACGCTCGCTTCAACTTTTTGTTCGGCCTCGTTTCGTCCTTTTGCTCAAGATTTGCTCGATCCGGATGGCTGAAAGAACAAAGATCGATTCGTTAATATATCTTCAAGTCATTTAAAACATGTGATGATCACGGATGCCTGCTTATATAAATATATATACCTCGCCGGTCTTTGTTGTTTCAGGATCAAGATGTTCTTCGTCATCGTCATAATCGTAGTTCATGACTTCATCAATTCGGTCGTCGCGATCGAATATCATATCACCCTCTCCGGTGTTGTTTAGAAATTCGGAGCCGTCATAATCTTCTTCATTCTGATCATCATCTAGCCCACGTATCATATCGAACATGGTCTGTTCTCCCTCTCTATCGGTATTGTCTGCCATAGCTTTTATTTAACTAATCCAAAAGAAATATAAAACAATTTAGTATTCAAATTACATCGTCTCAAATAATAGATATAATCTCAATACATCGCCTAGAATAATAGATATAATCTAGAATACATCGCCTCGAATAGTATATAATATTGAATAGTACATCACCGCTAGGTAGCTAATAAAGATCGAATACTACGTAAGAATCTAGGACACTCGCGGTTCTGCGGCGGGGCAATGGACACCCAAAGAGAAGGAACCTCACAGGATCATAGCTGAAGTGAGATCCCGAAGAAACTGCCAGGTATTGGAGAACCTGCCGCCCTCTAACGCAACCATGTAGCGATGGACGTGCTCGTTCTCCTCCCTGACACGGCGACGTACCACCTCTGGCGGGGCCGGGTCCCTCCGCACCGAAACTGGCCCACGCGAACACCACCAAACGAGATCGGGTCAACGACGGGACCGGGGTCGGGTTCTCATCAAGCGGCGCGCCCTCCAGCAGCACACCTCCCAAGCCAGCCAGCGGAGCCCAATCCGGACATGGGTCGGCTGGACGTCATCGCGACGGTCGACGGCGAGATGCGGGCCGGCATCGGCGAGAACAAATACTAGCTATATGCCCGCAAAAAGTAACATTTTTTTAATGATTGGATTTTGATAACTAAAATTTCTAACATTTCTATATAACACTAATTATGCTATCATTGCATATGTCAAAAATCTATATACTATTTAATACTAATTAAGCATCTAACACTAAAACAAAAACACAACTTCTATACATCCATTAAAAAACTGAAAAACAACATTATATAAAAAAATTCCATACTAATTAAACACTAATTATATCCATCTAACATGCATTCATACATATATAATAGTGAAAAAATAATTATTATATGAGTAACTATATATCCAAATCACACAAACATAAATTTTTTATATAAAATTTCATGAACAAGAGGCTCACCACAAGGTGGTGCCGGCGACGGGACGGTGCGGACGATCGACGGTGGTTACGACGAAGATTTAGAAGGCACTAAGTAAATCACACCTACATATGCAAACTAAGTGTTATTTTTGACCTCAAATTGCATATAAATCAAATACTAGCACATATATATATTCTCCCAAATTACTAAACTCACAAATTAATAACTATATAAAGCATTGCAAGAGCTAATCTAGCAATGAGAGATGAAAGGACAAAGTTGCTAACCTTTGTGATCACTTGAATGGATGGGGGCCTTCAAATCTTGACAAAATTTGGGCAAAATGTGTGATGAGCTCGAGGGGAGAAGAGGAAGAACAGAGAGGAGAGGAGAGGGGAAAGGGGGGAGAACAGAGCAAGCTGGACGAAGGGTTTATATGCAGGCGGACCTATAGCACCGGTTCGTGGCACGAACCGGTACTAAAGGTGCTGGAGGGGGCCCAGATTGACAACATCCTGCCACCACTCTCATTAGTACCGGTTCGTGGCACGAACCGGTGCTAAAGGTTAGCCACGAACCGGTACTAATGAGAGCGGCCCGGCTAGCCGTTAGAACCGGCACTAATGTATACATTTGTGCCGGCTCTAATACAAATCGGCACTAATGTGCTTCACGTTTGACCCTTTTTCTACTAGTGACGGCATAGGCACGCGGTGGCGCCTGTGCCACTCCGCCTGGTTCACGGGCACGTTCACCCGCTGCCTCTGTCGGCGAGCCGGCGCAGGCGGAGGCGGGGTGAACTCCGCGGGGAAGGGGACGACGGGGGCTTTGCCCTTCGGCTTGCTGCTGCTGCCGGCGCCGGAGAAGAGCCCCATTTTGGATGGCTGGGGTGGCTAGGGTTGGCTATGGTTTGCTTGCCAGCGACGGGGGAGCGAGTGTGGCCTAGATGGGGACAGGAACTGGATGAGGACGACCCCGCCACACGGTCGGCTTAGAAAGGACGACCGCCGTCGCTGACGCGTGGGCCCGGGGTCATAAATTAAGCAGACCGACGGGGTGGCGGGTAGATGGGCGACCGCCAGGTGGGGCCGCGACGGACACCGAGAAGGCGCGAGTAGCGTTCGCGCCAACGTATTTGAGGCGCAAATGCGTCGGCGCGAACGCGTTTTGGGTTTGGGTCGCCACGTTGAGCCTCCACTTTTGTTCGCGCCGATCCAAACGGGCAGCGGCAGACGGAATGGGTCGCCCCGTTGGAGTTGCTATATCAGAAACTTGTTATCTAGAGACCCCGTTGTGTAGAATGATTGGACAATATAAAAAGAGAAAGAAAAGAGAAGGCCTATCATGAGAAGCAAAAAACACATGATGTAATTTTCTGCATAATTCTACGAATAACAGGAGAACAAGCTGACTTTTTTTTTCTGATTCCACGTTGAGCTGAACAGCGAGAGCGACCTGAGTGAAGACGAATGCGGCGGATGAGACTTTTTTTTCCTCCTCTCCTCGCGGAGGAAGACGATCTCCTACTACGCTCTCGTTAAAAAATGAGCAGCATCTTTCTTCCTACACAGTAGTAGTAGTAGTCTCTTAACTAAGCTAAGCTAAGCTACAACGTTTAAAACGGACAAGGCGGATGGAGACAATGTCGCTGGAGCTGGTGCAGCGTCAGCACCACTCACTGGGTCACTTTACAATAGTTCGCAACCGGTTATTTCCACTTTTCTTCCCCGTAAATTAGACTATATTTTATTTGGGGTAACAGTCTGACCGTATAATGTAATTTTCATTTTGTCTTTCCGCTCCAGCTCTCCGGCTGAAGGTCACTCTGCGCCGGCGCACCGGCCGAATCTTTGGGCTGGTCAGCCCAGATCCGTCCGATCTATGCGCGCGCGGCCGTTAGATCTTTCCCCGTCCACCTCCGCACCCATCATCAACCTCCCACGCGGAGAAAAGCATAAAGAAGGAGAGCGCCGCCTCTGCCCTTCGCGCCACGCCCTTGCTTTTTTGCTCGCCCTCCGCCTCCGCGCGCTCGCCCTCTGTCGCCGCGCGCTCGCCGGCCACCCCGGGCTTACCGTCTCATGGAGGAAGACGCCTTGCTGGTCGCAAACGCCTTCATTTGTCGTCGCAGCAAATTCCGCCGCCGGTTGTAGCAATTACCGAGGATGGTTGTAACAAAAAATATCACAGACCCTCGGTTGTAGTTCGTCGCACCATGGACGCCGACCGCACCATTGCCGGTTCCAGCATCATATCGAAAACGACGGCATGGCTTGCAGCCTAAAAAAGCCGGCAGTAACATTTTTTGGGGAGGTTTCCAGCAAAAACCAAATCTGATGGAAGCTTTTGGACGGTTCCTTCCAGCAAACCCAAAAAGGCGATGGTAGCAAATTTGGGCGCCGTTTCCAGCAAACTTCAAAACGGTTGCAGCAGCAAAGGCATCGCCGCCGTCGAACATCGCCGCGTGCATGTATGTAGCAAAAAAAGTCACCGGTGGCAGCAGAAAAAAGCTACGGTTGTAGCAAAAAGCATCGCTGGTCCAGCAGGACGAACTCCTGTGGTAGCATTCCTGAACAAAAATGCTACAACCAGCTGAACAAAATGCTACAACCAGTGTTTCTAAAGGCTAGAACCAGTGGTTTCATGAAAAAGATGCAAAAGAAACATATTTTGTAGCACCGGCCGTCGCCGTCGCAGATCCGCCACCGTCATGGTTGCAGCTCCCCATGCAGCCGGATGTAGCTTTTGCCATCACGGTTGTAGCACTGGGTACCGCCGTCGTAGATCCCCCGCTGCCATGGTTGCAGCTCTGGGCACAACGCACTTGCAGGTTGTAGCAGCAAGCAAACGCATCGAGTAGCCGGGTACATCACCCTGAACCGTCGGCTTCCGAAGCAGGCAAGCAGCAACACAACCTCTTTTTGCCGCACGAGAGCAGACTGCAGCCCCGGCTAGTTGTGGCGCAGGGCAGAGCCATCCCCGAGGAGAAAAAGCTGCACTGGAGTAGATGAGATGGGATGCTTCATGCGCTCAGGTGAGAGATTCAGTTGCGAGAGAGATGGTACGATGGAAGAGAACGAGTGGCTGGTGGCTTCGTCGGTTGGATAAGGAAGAAACAAGGGGTGGGCACGTGGGGCCATACGGGGGAAGCGTGCGCCAAGCGACAAGGGATGCGCGACGGGAGACGCACGATCTCTCACGATCCAACGACCCGCGCTCGACCGGCGAAAGACTCGGCCGATGCGCCGGGTACAAATGTTTCCCTTAACAAAAGCAAAATAAGCAGAAGGGAGGATCCCTTGAATTGACATCTCCCCCCACCATTACGTGATCCCATCTCTCTCTCTCTCTCATTATGTGCTTACGGATCAAATCAATATGAATCGGTGACACGAATCAAATCGTTATGTGCTTACGGATCAAATCATTGTGTGCTTACGAATGTGTTGATCCCCTAACGGCTTGTGCTGCCGCTGATCGTGGGAACTGGGATACATATAGAAGGCGAAGGTCTAATCAAATCAAAAGGAACACGGTGCTCATTATTGGCCTGCTTCAACCATCGACCCCAAAACGATGATCCGTTTTGTCCGGATTTCGTTCGTTTGAGGCGGCAAAACGAACTCTCGTGTCCATTTTTGCCCGTCCGCGGGTTGGTGCCTCAACACACGGCCGCATCGTAACCTGTCTGCATTGCATAAAAACATTTAAAAAAAGAGAAAGCAGCCGCACATTTTAAAAAACACACATAAAACATAATTAAACAATAATATAAATTTAAAACTGTTCAAACTATTCCGGGCGCACATTTAAGCATAACTTAAACTAACTTTTTTTAAAAAAAAAAAGATAGATAGCCGCCGCCGCCGTGGTCGTCTTGGATATCGCCGTCGTCTTCATGCGCCGCCGTCCTCGTCGTCTTCCATGGTGTGGTCGACGTACGTTGGTGGCTACCGGAGGTGGCCCGGTGGCCCCTACCATGCCGGAGGCGCCTGCAGCACCTCCTCCCCTGGCGACTTCTCCTGCTCTGGTGACCATGAAGGCGTGGGTGACCATGGCCCGACATCCACCGCGTCGGCCATCTCGGTCGCCGTGGATGACCAGCTCCACCTCTGGCCCACCAAGCGCGGGTTCCATGCGGCAATGGGCAGTTCCTCACCAGCTCCTCCCGCAACTCCTCCTTGACGGCCCTATCCAGCTCCAGGATGGCGACGTCGCCAGCCGTAGAGAGGGCCAACTGGGCTTCGAGGCCCTCCCATTGGCGTTTGTCGTGGGTGTTCATGGAGTCCTCCATGACCCGCCTCATGAGCTCGACCTCCTCCTCCTCGGTCATGGGAGGTGGTGGTGACGGTGACGGCGAGGGAGATGGCTTCGGCGTGAGGCCGCGCACACACGTACGCCAGCGCATTTGGGACAGGTTCAGAGCACGCGCAGGACGCAGCCACCGCGGGCTCGGAGGACGACCGTCAAAAAGGGATTGCCACCGCAGGTCGTGCTCGTCGTGGAGCCACGTATCCCACAGCGGCGAATCTATGGCATACCTGCGGTCAAAGAGAATATTGGCAGGCGGGGGCAGCGGCGGTCGATCTCCTCAAGGCGGGCGCGACTGCTCACCGGCACCGGTGGGACTAGCACCCAATCCGCGGAGCCAATTGTTGGGGAGGTGGGCATCGCCCCACGGGAGTGGCATCGCCGTCTCTCAACAGTGTCAGCAGATGTCAGCGCCGACGTAGGGTCGTCGTCGGTGTCAAAACCGGCGGATCTCGGGTAGGGGGTCCCGAACTGTGCGTCTAGGCGGATGGTAACAGGAGACAAGGGCACGATGTTTTACCTGTGTTCGGCCCTCTCGATGGAGGTAAAACCCTACTCCGCTTGATTGATATTGATGATATGGGTAGTACAAGAGTGGATCTACCACGAGATCAAGGAGGCTAAACCCTAGAAGCTAGCCTATGGTATGATTGTTGTAATGGTTGTTCGCCCCACGGACTAAAACCCTCCGGTTTATATAGACACCGGAGAGGGCTAGGGTTACACAGTAGTCGGTTACAATGGTAGGAGATCTACATATCCAGACGCCAAGCTTGCCTTCCACGCCAAGGAAAGTCCCATCCGGACACGGGACGAAGTCTTCAATCTTGTATCTTCATAGTCTTGGAGTCCGGCGGACGATGATAGTCTGGTTGTCCGGACACCCCCTAGTCCAGGACTCCCTCAGTAGCCCCTGAACCTGGCTTCAATGACGATGAGTCCGGCTCTGCAAGGCGGGTTCCTCCTCTGAATAATCCATAGAGATTGTGAACACCAGGATAGTGTCCGGCTCTGCAAAATAATTTCCACATTCCACCGTAGAGAGAATAATATGCACACAAGATCAATCTGCTGACGTATTTCGTGGCATGACGTCAAGCCACTTCCAAGTCTTTACTTGAATTGTTTTTTATTATACCACCTCAGCGCGTTTAGCGACGCGGTTTCCTTGGCACGTCTTGTCGAAGCAGAGATCGTGTTCCCCTTATTCCGGGATTCTCATCAATACGAACCTGGGTAACCCAACCGCGCCGTCGCCACGCCTCTATCGGCGAGCCCGAACGGTCACGGAGACGGCTCTTGGTATTCTCCCTCTTTATAATAGGACCAAGGCTCGTTTCTTTTCTTCAATCCTCCATCGAATCTTCTCCTTGCTCCAAGTTCCAACACCCAGAGCCCCAGATTCGAGTGCTTCGACCTCCAACAATGTCCGCCCGACCTTCGAGGCGGTGGATGCCCTCCTCCGTCACGGAGGAGGACGTGCTAAAGCTGCGAGAGGCCAAGTACCTGTCTTACGAGATTTCGCACAGGTTACCTACCGAAGGGCAGGCCATCCCCACCCCTGAGCCCGGCGAGTATGTCGTCTTTGTATCCCACCTCCGTCGGGGTTTAGGCTTCCCGATGGATCCTTTTGTGAGAGGGCTCATGTTCTACTATTGGTTGGAATTCCATGACTTGGCTCTGGAGTCCATCCTCCATATTTCCGCATTTATTGTCGTCTGCAAAGCCTTCCTCCGCGTCACCCCCCTCTTCGGCCTATGGCTGAAGACCTTCAGTGTGGAGCCGAAGATAATCGGGGGGCGTCAAGCAGAGTGCGGCAGGGCGGTCGTGAGCAGGAGGGCCGATGCCCGTTGGCCCGAGGGCTCCTTCCAAGAGGAGCTTGGCTTATGGCAACAGGAGTGGTTCTATATCACCGCTCCGGCGGCAAGACGCAGGTCGCCGCCAGATTCCGCTCGGGACCTCCTCGGCGGTTGATGTCGTGGGTCAACCAAGGGCTCAACTGGGGGCCGTCAAAAGACGTGCCCCTATTGCAGGGCCGGATTCGAGACCTCCAGGCAAGGGAGATCGATCTGGTCGTGGTGATGCAGGTTATGCTAATTAGGCGTCTCCTGCCTTGCAAACGCCGTCCTCTCCGGCTATGGGAGTTCAATCCGGTGGGACCACGGATTCTCCAACAATTTATGGGTATGACGCCCGTGGAGATGTACGAGTTGTTCTTCGGATCACGGGCGGTGTGTCCGGAACTGACCGAGGACGCCGGCCTAAGCTGCAATCGCTCGGATACTCAAGTAAGTAGCTCAGTGTTCGGACGTACCGTTTGTTTTCCTTTCTACAATTCGCCCTTTAACCCGTTATCCTTTAACAGGAGTGGATAGCGCAAGCAAAGCTGATACGGTGTCCGCCCTCCTCGAGACCGCGCCGATCCCGTCTTTGGTCAAGATGTTTGGAGGTTGCGCCTTGTAAGAAGGCGGAGGGAAAATAAGGAGCTACCGCCGCCCAATGAGGCTCTTGAAAAAGGGGATTGAGAATCCTCCTCCAAGGGGAGAAGAGGACCGCCTCTGGAGACCCGGAGGCCAAAGCCCCTAAGCGGGGGAAGAAGTCTTCACGAAAGGGTCCTGCGTCCGGGGAGGCCCCGGCCGCACAGTCTCCCCTACATCATCAGCCCTCCAGCGAGCCGTAAGTAGAAAAAAGAGAGCTCGGTAATAAGAGACATCCCTATTTGTGCTTCTGAGGATAACCGAATTTTTACCTTGTAGTTCGGATCTCCGACCTTCTCAGATGAGCTCATCTTCAGGGGATCTTCGTCCGGAGATGGTGGAGAGCGAGACGCCTCCGTCCGCTGCACCGTCAGATAGGGCGGACGAGCCTGAAGTGTCATCACGGAGGGTATCCCCGAGCCAGGCAGAGCCGAAGAGTTCGGCGCCGACTAGTGTTCGGACGGGGGAGCTGAAGGATCTGCTTGAGAGGGCGTCCATCTCAGAAGATCACCATGCACTGATGAGTATGGTGATTGGGAGGATTTTGTCCGCCGAAAGCGGATTGCATAATGCCGCCGAGTTTGTCATGGGGTTTGAGGTATGTAAAATGACACACCTTTTGATAGTTTTGCACATAAAAGTCGCCTCAGATAGATAGTAGCCCACGACTCGGTAGGTTGTCGAAAGCGACGGCGTCGAGGATCAAAATCGCAGGTATTGAGTGTCGCCCTTCCTATGCAGTGGCGGATAGTCCGGGATAGCGGACTGATGGAGTTATGAATTAAAGCGGCAACTCGATGTTGCGGATGCGACATCGCTAATCAACAAGCGACTTGACGAGTCGCAAGGTAAGTTGTTTCTCATGATCACCTATTAAGGAGCCAAAGCCCACCTCTTACAATATTTTTGCTTGACGCAGATGGTGCCGCTGCTGTGGAGAGCCTTGGCGTAACTTGCTCAAGCCAAGGAGCAAGCCGAGGAGTGATGATCGGCTGCGAGGGCGGCCGAGGAGTTAAAGCCGAAAGGGCTGCACACTGCCGAAGCAGGGAAGAGATGGCCGAAATGGCCGTTAAGTTGAAGGATGCTACCGACCGCAATGAGGCTCTTGAAAAGGAGTGCCTATCGGAGCGAGAAGACCTGGGGAGGGCCACCGCTGAAGCCAAGGATGCCCGTTCTGCAATGCGGGCTATAAAGGAGGAGCTGCGCCAGGCCGGAGACATTGTGGCTGGCAAGCCGTTTCTGCTGTGCCGCAGGTTTACGGATCCGAAGTATGCCCAGCTTGGCCAGCTGTGGGGTCTGGAGGATACTTATATGGACTTAGCGGCGAGTGCGGTGGATGCCATTGTGCACTTCCGAGGTCAGAAGGATCACAAGACGGAAGAGCTGTTTTGGTCTCAATTCCATAGTCCGGATCGTTCACTTCCGCTGACCGATCGGTTGGTGATGGATTCATGTACCTAGGGTAGGGTCATAGACCTGATCTAAGTGCCCTACCCAAGGACACCCTTAGAAGAGATCACCTTCCAGTCAACCAAGGAGGAACCCTCTCGACTGACTAGAAGGACTCGACCATGAAGACTCACTCGACCATGAAGACTCACTCAACCACCAGAAGGTCAGGAGGCACTCTGCACTGCAACGGCCTGTAATTGAATAGACTTTATGGTAGTTAAGACACTTTATGTGGGCGTTACGAACGCCCAGCACTTAATGTACTTTAACCCTTCAATATGTGGGCTGGCAGGGTCCCAAGCACTCTATATAAGCCACCCCCTCCACAGTGTAAGGGTTCGCACTCTGTAACACATACACACATAATCCACTCGACCGCCTCGGGGCTCCGAGACGTGGGGCTTTTACTTCCTCCGAGAAGGGCCTTAACTCGTACATCGCTTGTGTTTACAACCTCTCCATAGCTAGGACCTTGCCTCTCCATACCAACCCCCACTCTCTTGCCGACTTAGAACCACGACGGTTGGCGCCACCGTGGGGCGGTGTTTTAGCGATTTTGTGGAGAAGTTGCGGTACTTCCGAGTACTTTCATCATGATGACTGCTGGAGTTTTGGTCGAGGCGCGAGATCCGCCTCGGTGCTCTCACCTTTGTCGCCGACGACCACTGCGTGGCTCCGGGAGGCTCCACTCGACGCTGATCGCTCCCGTCCGCATGCGCGACGATTTTCAGCGCATGTGTCCGCGGCGTTCTGCTGCGGCAACCGTCGACCCCGTATCGGCCGACTCCCCTATCGGCCACCCGCCCGGTCTCCCACCAGCGCAAGCGCTCTGGTCGGTCGAGGCTCCAGCGGTGGGTGAAGCATGCGGTGGCCCGCCAGACGGCCACCGCCCAGGTCGCGGCAATTGAGCCCGACGAGTCTCTCTACGGCATGTTCGATCTGTCGACTGGCTCCGTAGAGACTGCATCCGAGTATGATAGCAGTGATCCGGTGGCGGAAATCCTGATGGTCAACGGACCCCGCAGTCCTCCTGGCTTCGCCCATGAGGGCGGGGCAGGCGGCGGTGGCGATCCCGTTCGAGACCACGAAGAGTACCAGCCCGAGACACTCGACTCTCTGCAGAGGGAGGAGCTTCGCCGCAGGAACATGGATGCCCTACATACTCCCATCGCGGGAGAAACCCCTGAGGCTCGTGCCTTGGAGGAGGCATGTTTGGCCAATCTGGCTGAACGCGCTCGTCTGGAGAACCTCCAGCGAGCACTCGACGAGCGCGCGCGGCAACGAGTTCCCGACGCCAATCGACGTCAACTCTTCCCGCCGACTCAGGTATATCGAACCCCAATCCAGAATTTAGCAGCTGCAACCTATATAGCAGAGTCCATCCAGCCCTCTCGACGGAGGTCGGCAGAGGTTTGATGCAGACGTAGATTTGCTCCGGCAGCAGGAGACCGAACTCGATCGTGTCGCAGCCACGCGCAATGAAATTCACAGTCGATCCGTCGCTGTGAATACGGTTCAGTCGGCTCACAGTCCCAGATCGCCTCCGCGGCGAGAAGGGCGCGACAACCGGCGAGATCAGTATGGAGACCGACACGACCGAGATGACAGACGTCGAGTGCCCGCTTCCCCTCCGAGGGATGGGTCTTACGCTCCTCGGCGACAGGATGACAAAGCGTCGATTCGGTCTTGGCGAAGAGCTCCAGTCGACCCCAGGGAACCAGGCTTCGACGCGCGATCCATTATCGTGCAAGGCTTGGTCGACCGGAACAGAGCCCATCGAGGCGGACCCGAGAGAGATGCGCCCACGAGCAGTCGGGTGCATGTTTCTGGTCCATAGTGTTTTAGCAGGGCTATCAGAGCCACAGTGATTCCCCCCAATTTCAGGTTGGCAACAGGAGTCAGCAAGTTCACTGGTGAGTCCAAGCCTGAAACTTGGCTTGAAGATTACCGAGTGGCTGTTCAGATTGGTGGTGGGAATGACGAGGTGGCCATGAAGCATTTGCCCCTCATGTTGGAAGGTTCAGCCAGAGCGTGGTTGAATCAGTTACCTCCTAGCAGTATTTACACTTGGGAAGATTTGTCCCGAGTGTTCGTCAGAACCTTTGAAGGAACTTGCAAGCGACCAGCTGGATTGACTGAGCTGCAAGTCTGTGTGCAGAAAACTAATGAGACTCTCAGAGAGTATATTCAGAGGTGGATCACCCGCACCATACCGTGGAAAATGTGTCCGATCATCAGCAGTTTGCGCCTTCAAAGATGGCGCCAAGAACGAAGAATTGAGTCTGAAGTTTTGTCGAACCGGGACTTGACCTGAGTCGATGATGGAGATTGTTACTGGCACGCCAACGGCGAGGAAGAGGACCGACTCGCGGCAAGACAAGCCAAGTCACGGAGAAGGGAAATTCCAATGGAAATGTAGCGTAAAGCCGAGCGAGCAGCTCTGGAGAGGCCCCGCCGTGACTCGTGGAAAGTTCAAGGGAAGCCAAAAGGATCCCGAATCCTAAGAAAGTAAAGGATAAAGAAGGAAACGACGTGATGGATATGCCGATCACATCCACACGAAGAAAGATGAAGAGGGCAATATCATTTACCCAAAGCATACCACTTGCCGATTGTCGACTCTGATCCAGCGGTTTTAGGGAAAACAGTCTAAGGACAAGGAGAAGGAGTCGACAAGGTCAAGACAAAGAGGACAAGGTGAGGAAGGATATCCGCATGTCAACTCCACTCGATGATCTTCGCGGATGTGGAAAGCAAGAGTCGACTCAAAGTCATTAACCGTGAGGTGAACATGGTTGCCCCAAGGAAAAGCAAGTTATCTGAGATGGTCCCAAACACCCATCACATTCGACCAGTCTGATCACCCGACTCATATTGCCACCCCTGGGCGGCAAGCTTTGGTGGTCGACCCAGTTGTTGAAGGCACTCGACTGACAAAAGTGCTGATGGATGGTGGAAGTGGGCTGAACTTGTTATATGCAGACACACTGAAAGGAATGGGCATTCCGATGTCCCAACTGAGCACCAGTAACATGAGCTTCCATGGAGTCATATCAGGGAAGAAAGCTGAGTCACTCGGCCAAATAGCTCTGGACGTGGTGTTCGGTGATTCGAAGCATTTTCGCAAGGAAAAGTTGACGTTTGAGGTCGTGGATTTTCAGAGTGTGTACCACGCCATTTTAGGGAGGCCAGCCTATGCACGATTCATGGCTCGACCATGTTACGTGTACCTCAAACTGAAGATGCCCGGTCCCAAAGGAGTGATCACTATCACTGGTGATCGGAAAAAGGCAGAAGAGTGCTTTCAGAAGGGCTCGAAGATTGCCGACTCCCAGGTGACAGCGGTCGAGTTTGAAGAGTATAAGCCAAATGCAGATCCGAGTGATTTGCTCCGATCCAAGAAACCCGCCACAGAATCTGCATTCCAGTCGTCCGGTGAGACGAAGCCTGTCCACATTCACCCGACCGACCCCAATGCAGCCCCGACCCACATTTCCACAACACTCGACCCGAAATAGGAAGAAGCGCTCATCCAGTTCCTCCGTGAGAACTGGGACATTTTTGCATGGAAGCCAGCTGACATGCTAGGTGTTCCCAGGGGACCGGCTGAGCATCGCCTCAGAGTCGACAAATCAGCAAAACCAGTAAAGGAGCATCTTCGGTGGTCCGCCGTCCAGAAGAGAAAGGCTATTGGTGAGGAAGTGGCTCGACTGTTGGCGGCCGGATTCATCCGCGAGATATACCACTCCGAGTGGCTCGCTAATGTCGTCATGGTTCCCAAGAAGGAAAAGTCACTCCGCATGTGCATTCATTTCAAGCACATCAATCGGGCCTGCCCGAAAGATCATTTTCCTCTCCCTCGCATAGATCAAATTGTTGACTCGACCGCGGGATGTGAGAGATTGTCTTTTCTAGACGCATATTCCGGGTATCATCAGATCCGTCTGTATGGACCCGATGAAATAAAAACAGCTTTCATCACTCCATTCGGTGCTTCGCTATATCACCATGCCATTCGCCTCAAGAATGCCGGAGCCACATTTATGCGAATGATTCGAAGTGTCTTCTCCTCAAATCACCGGAATGTGGAAGCGTATATGGATGATATCGTAGTCAAGTCGTGAAAGGGTTCCGACCTGCTTGCTGACCTCGCCGAAACATTTGCCAACCTCAGAAGGTATGATATCAAGCTCAATCCATCAAAGTGCACATTCGGAGTTCCAGGCGGAAAGTTACTCGGTTTTCTCATTTCCGAACGAGGGATCGATGCTAATCCAGAGAAGATCGGTACCATTCTCCGAATGAAACGCCCTGTGCGAGTGCACGATGTCCAGAAGCTTACTGGATGCTTGGCCGCATTAAGTCGATTCATCTCACGACTCGGTGAAAAGGCATTGCCTCTTTACCGACTGATGAAGAAGGCGGACAAGTTCGAGTGGACTCGCGAAGTTGATGCAGCGTTTGCCGAGCTAAAAGCTCTGCTATCCACCCAGCCGGTGCTTGCTGCTCCAATCAGCAAAGAAACTCTGTTGCTTTATATCGCAGCCACATGACAAGTCGTCAGTACAGTGCTTACGGTCGAGCGGGAAGAGGAAGGAAAAGCCTTCAAAGTTCAGCGCCCGGTGTATTATTTGTCTGAAGTCCTGACTCCATCCAAGCAGAGATATCCTCATTATCAGAAGCTTGTGTATGGGATATACATGACCACGAAGAAGGTTGCTCATTATTTCTCCGATCATTCCATCACGATCGTCGCCGACACCCCACTATCGAGATTCTCGCACAACAGAGACGCAACCGGTCGAGTGGCTTAAATGGGCGATTGAACTTCTTCCCTTGATATCAAGTTTGAGGCAAAGAAAGCCATTTTCGCGCGTGTGTCCGCGGCGTTCTGCTGCAGCAACCGTCGACCCGTGACGGTCGACTCCCTATCGACCACTCGCCTGTCTCCCACCAGCGCAAGCGCCTGGTCGGTCGAGGCTCCAGCTGTGGGTGAAGCATGCGATGGCCCGCCAGACGGCCACCGCCCAGGTCGCGGCAATTGAGCCCGACGAGTCTCTCTACGGCATGTTCGATCTATCGACTGGCTCCGTAGAGATCATCCGAGTATGATAGCAGTGATCCGTGGCGGAAATCGATGGTCAACGGACCCGCAGCCCTCCCGGCCGCCCATGAGGGCGGGCAGCGGCGATGGCGATCCTGCTCGAGACCACGAAGAGTACCAGCCCGAGACACTCGACTCTCTGCAGAGGGAGGAGCTTCGCCGCAGAACATGGATGCCCTACATACTCCCATCGCGGAGAAACCCCGAGGCTCGTGCCTTGGAGGAGGCATGTTTGGCTAATCTGGTGAACGCGCCGTCTCGAGAACCTCCAGCGAGCACTCGACGAGCGCGTCTTGGCAACGAAGTTCCCGACGCCAATCGACGCCAACTCTTCCCGCCGACTCGTATATCGAACCCCAATCCAGAATTTAGCAACCGCAACCTATATAGCAGAGTCCATCCAGCCCTCTCGGTCGGAGGTGGCGAGAGGTTTGATGCAGACGAGATTTGCTCCGGGCAGCAGGAGACCGAACTCGATCGTGTCGCGATCGCGCAATGTAATTCACAATCGATCCGTCGCTGTGAATACGGTTCGATCGACTCACGCCCCAGATCGCCTCCATGGCGAGAAGGGCGCGACAACCGGCGAGATCAGTATGGAGACCGACACGACCGAGATGACAGACGTCGAGTGCCCGCTTCCCCTCCGAGGGATGGGTCTTACGCTCCTTGGCGACAGGATGATAGGCGTCAGTTCAGTGCGGGGCGAAGAGCTCCAGTCGACCCCAGGGAACCAGGCTTCGACGCGCGATCCATTATCGTGCAAGGCTTGGTCGACCGGAACAGAGCCCATCGAGGCGGACCCGAGAGAGATGCGCCCACGAGCGATCGGGTGCATGTTTCGTCCATAGTGTTTTAGCAGGCTATCGAGCCACATGATTCCCCCAATTTCAGGTTGGCAACAGGAGTCAGCAAGTTCACTGGTGAGTCCAAGCCTAAAACTTGGCTTGAAGATTACCGAGTGGCTGTTCAGATTGGTGGTGGGAATGACGAGGTGGCCATGAAGCATTTGCCCCTCATGTTGGAAGGTTCAGCCAGAGCGTGGTTGAATCAGTTACCTCCTAGCAGTATTTACACTTGGGAAGATTTGTCCCGAGTGTTCGTCAGAACCTTTGAAGGAACTTGCAAGCGACCAGCTGGATTGACTGAGCTGCAAGTCTGTGTGCAGAAAACTAATGAGACTCTCAGAGAGTATATTCAGAGGTGGATCACCCTGCACCATACTGTGGAAAATGTGTCTGATCATCAGCGGTTTAGCCTTCAAAGATGGCGTCAAGAACAGAGAATTGAGTCTGAAGTTTTGTCGAACCGGGGACTTGACCCTGAGTCAGATGATGGAGATTGCTACCAAGTACGCCAACGGCGAGGAAGAGGACCGACTCAAGCGGCAAGTACAAGCCAAGTCGACGGAGAAGGGAAATTCCAATGGAAATGAAGCGTAAAGCCGAGCCAGCAGCTCTGGAGAGGCCCCGCCGTGACTCGTGGAAAGTTCAAGGGAAGCCAAAAGGATCCCGAATCCTAAGAAAGTAAAGGATAAAGAAGGAAGCGACGTGATGGATATGCCGATCACATCCACACGAAGAAAGATGAAGAGGGCAATATCATTTACCCAAAGCATACCACTTGCGGTGTCGACTCGATCCAAAGCGGCTTTAGGGAAAACAGTCTAAGGACAAGGAGAAGGAGTCGACAAGGTCAAGACAAAGAGGACGGTGAGGAAGGATATCCGCATGTCAACTCCACTCGATGATCTTCACGGATGTGGAAAGCAAGAGTCGACTCAAAGTCATTAACCGTGAGGTGAACATGGTTGCCCCAAAGAAAAGCAAGTTATCCGAGATGGTCCCAAACACCCATCACATTCGACCACCGATCACCCGACTCATATTGCCACCCCGGGTGGCAAGCTTTGGTGGTCGACCCGCTTGTTGAAGGCACTCGATCGACAAAAGTGCTTGATGGATGGTGGAAGTGGGCTGAACTTGTTATATGCAGACACACTGAAAGGAATGGGCATTCCGATGTCCCGACTGAGCACCAGTAACATGAGCTTCCATGGAGTCATATCAGGGAAGAAAGCTGAGTCACTCGGCCAAATAGCTCTGGACGTGGTGTTCGGTGATTCGAAGCATTTTCGCAAGGAAAAGTTGACGTTTGAGGTCGTGGATTTTCAGAGTGTGTACCACGCCATTTTAGGGAGGCCAGCCTATGCACGATTCATGGCTCGACCATGTTACGTGTACCTCAAACTGAAGATGCCCGGTCCCAAAGGAGTGATCACCGCCACCGTGATCGGAAAAAGGCGTAAGAGTGCTTTCGAAGGGCTCAAGATTGCCGACTCCCTGTGACAGCGGTCGAGTTTGAAGAGTATAAGCCAAATGCAGATCCGAGTGATTTGCTCGATCCAAGAAACCCGCCACAGAATCGCATTCCGATCGTCCGGTGAGACGAAGCCTGTCCACATTCACCCGACCGACCCCAATGCAGCCCCACCCACATTTCCACAACACTCGACCAAATAGGAAGAAGCGCCATCCAGTTCCTCCATGAGAATCGGGACATTTTGCATGGAAGCCACCGACATGCCGTGTTCCTGGGGACGGTGAGCATCGCCTCGAGTCGACAAATCAGCAAAACCAGTAAAGGAGCATCTTGGCGGTCGCCGTCGTAAGAGAAAGGCTATTGGTGAGGAAGTGGCTCGATTGTTGGCGGCGGATTCATCCGCGAGATATACCACTCCGAGTGGCTCGCTAATGTCGCCATGGTTCCCAAGAAGGACAAGTCACCCGCATGTGCATTCATTTCAAGCACATCAATCGGGCCTGCCCGAAGATCATTTTCTCTCCTCGCATAGATCAAATTGTTGACTCGACCGCGGGATGTGAGATTGTCTTTCTAGACGATATTCCGGTATCATCAGATCCGTCTCAGATGGACCCGATGAAATAAAAACAGCTTTCATCACTCCATTCGGTGCTTCGCTATATCACCATGCCATTCGCCTCAAGAATGCCGGAGCCACATTTATGCGAATGATTCGAAGTGTCTTCTCCAAATCACCGGAATGTGGAAGCGATATGGATGATATCGTAGTCAAGTCGTGAAAGGGTTCCGACCTGCTTGCCGACCTCGCCAAACATTTGCCAACCTCGGAAGGTATGATATCAAGCTCAATCCATCAAAGTGCACATTCGAGTTCCAGCGGAAAGTTACTCGGTTTTCTCATTTCCAACGAGGATCGATGCTAATCCGAGAAGATCGGTACCATTCTCCAATGAAACGCCTACGGTCGAAAGTGCACGGCGTCCGAAGCTTCTCGGATGCTTGGCCGCATTAAGTCGATTCATCTCACGACTCGGTGAAAAGGCATTGCCTCTTTACCGATCGATGAAGAAGGCGCATGTTCGAGTGGACTCGGTTGATGCAGCGTTTGCGAGCTAAAAGCTCGCTATCCACCCAGCCGGTGCTTGCTGCTCCAATCAGCAAAGAAACTCTGTTGCTTTATATCGCAGCCACATGACAAGTCGTCAAGATAAAGGCTTACTACGGTCGGCGGGAAGAGGAAGGAAAAGCCTTCAAAGTTCAGCGCCCGGTGTATTATTTGTCTGAAGTCCTGACTCCATCCAAGCAGAGATATCCTCATTATCAGAAGCTTGTGTATGGGATATACATGACCACGAAGAAGGTTGCTCATTATTTCTCTGATCATTCCATCACAGTCGTCAGCGACACCCCACTATCAGAGATTCTGCACAACAGAGACGCAACCGGTCGAGTGGCGAAATGGGCGATTGAACTTCTTCCCCTTGATATCAAGTTTGAGGCAAAGAAAGCCATTTTCGCGCGTGTGTCCGCGGCGTTCTGCTGCGGCAACCGTCGACCCCGTATCGGTCGACTCCCCTATCGGCCACCCGCCCGGTCTCCCACCAGCGCAAGCGCTCTGGTCGGTCGAGGCTCCAGCGGTGGGTGAAGCATGCGGTGGCCCGCCAGACGGCCACCGCCCAGGTCGCGGCAATTGAGCCCGACGAGTCTCTCTACGGCATGTTCGATCTGTCGACTGGCTCCGTAGAGACTGCATCCGAGTATGATAGCAGTGATCCGGCGGCGGAAATCCTGATGGTCAACGGACCCCGCAGTCCTCCTGGCTTCGCCCATGAGGGCGGGGCAGGCGGCGGTGGCGATCCCGTTCGAGACCACGAAGAGTACCAGCCCGAGACACTCGACTCTCTGCAGAGGGAGGAGCTTCGCCGCAGGAACATGGATGCCCTACATACTCCCATCGCGGGAGAAACCCCTGAGGCTCGTGCCTTGGAGGAGGCATGTTTGGCCAATCTGGCTGAACGCGCCGTCTCGAGAACCTCCAGCGAGCACTGACGAGCAGCCTGCGGCAACGAAGTTCCCGACGCCAATCGACGCCAACTCTTCCCGCCGACTCGTATATCGAACCCCAATCCAGAATTTAGCAGCTGCAACCTATATAGCAGAGTCCATCCAGCCCTCTCAGTCGGAGGCTGGCAGAGGTTTGATGCAGACGAGATTTGCTCCGGCAGCAGGAGACCGAGAACTCGGTCGTGTCGCAGATCAAGAATGAAATTCACAATCGATCCGTCGCTGTGAATACGGTTCGATCGGCTCACGATCCCCAGATCGCCTCCATGGCGAAGAAGGGCGCGACAACCGCGAGATCAAGATGGAGACCGACACGACCGAGATGACAGACGCCGAGTGCCCGCTTCCCCTCGAGGGATGGGTCTTACGCCCTTGGCGGCAGGATGATAGGCGCTCGCTCATTCGGTGCGGCGAAGAGCTCCAATGACCCTGTGGAACCAGGCTTGACGCGATCCATTATCGTGCAAGGCTTGGTCGACCGAACAGAGCCCATCGAGGCGGACCGAGAGAGATGCCCCACGAGCGATCGGGTGCATGTTTCGTCCATAGTGTTTTAGCAGGCTATCGAGCCAAATGATTCCCCAATTTCAGGTTGGCAACAGAGTCGACAAGTTCATCGGTGAGTCCAAGCCCAAACTTGGCTTGAAGATTACCGAGTGGCTGTTCAGATTGGTGGTGGGAATGACGAGGTGGCCATGAAGCATTTGCCCTCATGTTGGAAGGTTCAGCCAGAGCGTGGTTGAATCGCCACCTCCTAGCAGATTTACACTTGGGAAGATTTGTCCCAGTGTTCGCTGTAACCTTTGAAGGAACTTGCAAGCGACCAGCTGGATTGATCGAGCTGCAAGTCTGTGTGCGTAAAACTAATGAGACTCTCGAGAGTATATTCAGAGGTGGATCACCCCGCACCATACCGTGGAAAATGTGTCCGATCATCGAGCAGTTTATGCCTTCAAAGATGGCGCCAAGAACAGAGAATTGAGTCTGAAGTTTTGTCGAACCGGGGACTTGACCCTGAGTCAGATGATGGAGATTGCTACCAAGTACGCCAACGGCGAGGAAGAGGACCGACTCCGAAGCGGCAAGTACAAGCCAAGTCAGTCGGAGAAGGGAAATTCCATCGGAAGCGAAGCGAAGCCGAGCGAGCAGCTCCTGGAGAGGCCCTGGCCGTGACTCAGGGAAAGTTCAAGGGGAAGCCAAAAGGATCCTGGAATCCTAAGAAAGTAAAGGATAAAGAAGGAAACGACGTGATGGATATGCCGTATCACATCCACACGAAGAAAGATGAAGAGGGCAATATCATTTACCCAAAGCATACCACTTGCCAGTGTCGACTCCTGATCCAGCAGTTTTAGGGAAAACAGTCTAAGGACAAGGAGAAGGAGTCAGACAAGGCCGAAGACAAAGAGGACAGTGAGGAAGGATATCCGCATGTCAACTCCACTCTGATGATCTTCGCGGATGTGGAAAGCAAGAGTCGACTCAAAGTCATTAACCGTGAGGTGAACATGGTTGCCCCAGCAAAAGCAAGTTATCTGAGATGGTCCCAAACACCCATCACATTCGACCAGTCTGATCACCCGACTCATATTGCCACCCCTGGGCGGCAAGCTTTGGTGGTCGACCCAGTTGTTGAAGGCACTCGACTGACAAAAGTGCTGATGGATGGTGGAAGTGGGCTGAACTTGTTATATGCAGACACACTGAAAGGAATGGGCATTCCGATGTCCCGACTGAGCACCAGTAACATGAGCTTCCATGGAGTCATATCAGGGAAGAAAGCTGAGTCACTCGGCCAAATAGCTCTGGACGTGGTGTTCGGTGATTCGAAGCATTTTCGCAAGGAAAAGTTGACGTTTGAGGTCGTGGATTTTCAGAGTGTGTACCACGCCATTTTAGGGAGGCTAGCCTATGCACGATTCATGGCTCGACCATGTTACGTGTACCTCAAACTGAAGATGCCCGGTCCCAAAGGAGTGATCACTGTCACCGGTGATCGGAAAAAGGCAGAAGAGTGCTTTCAGAAGGGCTCGAAGATTGCCGACTCCCAGGTGACAGCGGTCGAGTTTGAAGAGTATAAGCCAAATGCAGATCCGAGTGATTTGCTCCGATCCAAGAAACCCGCCACAGAATCTGCATTCTAGTCGTCCGGTGAGACGAAGCCTGTCCACATTCACCCGACCGACCCCAATGCAGCCCCGACCCACATTTCCACAACACTCGACCCGAAATAGGAAGAAGCGCTCATCCAGTTCCTCCATGAGAATCGACATTTTGCATGGAAGCCACCGACATGCCGTGTTCCTGGGGACCGGCTGAGCATCGCCTCAGAGTCGACAAATCAGCAAAACCAGTAAAGGAGCATCTTCGGCGGTCCGCCGTCCAGAAGAGAAAGGCTATTGGTGAGGAAGTGGCTCGACTGTTGGCGGCCGGATTCATCCGCGAGATATACCACTCCGAGTGGCTCGCTAATGTCGCCATGGTTCCCAAGAAGGACAAGTCACCCGCATGTGCATTCATTTCAAGCACATTAATCGGGCCTGCCCGAAGATCATTTTCTCTCCTCGCATAGATCAAATTGTTGACTCGACCGCGGGATGTGAGAGATTGTCTTTTCTAGACGATATTCCGGTATCATCGATCCGCTTGTATGGACCCGATGAAATAAAAATAGCTTTCATCACTCCATTCGGTGCTTCGCTATATCACCATGCCATTCGCCTCAAGAATGCCGGAGCCACATTTATGCGAATGATTCGAAGTGTCTTCTCCAAATCACGAAATGTGGAAGCGATATGGATGATATCGTAGTCAAGTCGTGAAAGGGTTCCACCTGCTTGTCGACCTCGCCAAACATTTGCCAACCTCAGAAGGTATGATATCAAGCTCAATCCATCAAAGTGCACATTCGGAGTTCCAGGCGGAAAGTTACTCGGTTTTCTCATTTCCGAACGAGGGATCGATGCTAATCCAGAGAAGATCGGTACCATTCTCCGAATGAAACGCCTACGGCGAAAGTGCACGGCGTCCGAAGCTTCTCGGATGCTTGGCCGCATTAAGTCGATTCATCTCACGACTCGGTGAAAAGGCGCGCCTCTTTACCGATCGATGAAGAAGGCGCAAGTTCGAGTGGACTCCCGAAGTTGATGCAGCGTTTGCCGAGCTAAAAGCTCTGCTATCCACCCAGCCGGTGCTTGCTGCTCCAATCAGCAAAGAAACTCTGTTGCTTTATATCGCAGCCACATGACAAGTCGTCAGTACAGTGCTTACGGTCGAGCGGGAAGAGGAAGGAAAAGCCTTCAAAGTTCAGCGCCGGTGTATTATTTGTCCAAGTCCCGACTCCATCCAAGCAGAGATATCCTCATTATCGGCTTGTGTATGGGATATACATGACCACGAAGAAGGTTGCTCATTATTTCTCCGATCATTCCATCACATCGCCGTGACACCCCACTATCGAGATTCTCGCACAACAGAGACGCAACCGGTCGAGTGGCGAAATGGGCGATTGAACTTCTTCCCTTGATATCAAGTTTGAGGCAAAGAAAGCCATTTTACAAGATGTGTCCGCTGGGCGTTCTATCATGGCAACCGTCGACCCGTGATCGGTCGACTCCCTATCGACCACTCGCCTGGTCTCCCACCAGCGCAAGCGCTCTGGTCGGTCGAGGCTCCAGGTGGTGGGTGAAGCATCGATGGCCCGCCAGACGGCCACCGCCAGTGTCGCGCAATTGAGCCCGACGAGTCTCTACGGCATGTTCGATCTGTCGACCGGCTCCGTAGAGATCGTGATCCGAGTATGATAGCAGTGATCCGGCGGCGGAAATCCTCGATGGTCAACGGACCGCAGCCCTCCTCCGGCCGCCCATGAGGGCGGGCAGCGGCGTGGGCGATCCTGCTCGAGACCACGAAGAGTACCAGCCCGAGACACTCGACTCTCTGCAGAGGAGGAGCTTCGCCAGCAGAACATGGATGCCCTACATACTCCCATCGCGGAGAAACCCCGAGGCTCGTGCCTTGGAGGAGGCATGTTTGGCCAATCTGGCTGAACGCGCCGTCTGGAGAACCTCCAGCGAGCACTCGGCAGCTGCAACAACGAGTTCCCGACGCCAATCGACGCCAACTCTTCCCGCCGACTCGTATATCGAACCCCAATCCAGAATTTAGCAGCTGCAACCTATATAGCAGAGTCCATCCAGCCCTCTCGGTCGGAGGTCGGCAGAGGTTTGATGCGATCGAGATTTGCTCGGGCAGCAGGAGACCGTAACTCGGTCGTGTCGCGATCGCGAATGAATTCACAACGATCCGTCGGCTGTGAATACGGTTCGATCGGCTCACAGCCCCAGATCGCCTCCAAGGGCGAGAAGGGCGCGACAACCGGCGAGATCAAGATGGAGACCGACACGACCGAGATGACAGACGCCGAGTGCCCGCTTCCCCGAGGGATGGGTCTTACGCCTTGGCGGCAGGATGATAGGCATCGATTCGGTCGGGCGAAGAGCTCCAATGACCCTGTGGAACCAGGCTTCGACGCCGATCCATTATCGTGCAAGGCTTGGTCGACCGAACAGAGCCCATCGAGGCGGACCGAGAGAGATGCGCCCACGAGCGATCGGGTGCATGTTTCGTCCATAGTGTTTTAGCAGGCTATCGAGCCACAAAGATTCCCCCAATTTCAGGTTGGCAACAGAGTCGCAAGTTCATCGGTGAGTCCAAGCCCAAACTTGGCTTGAAGATTACCGAGTGGCTGTTCAGATTGGTGGTGGGAATGACGAGGTGGCCATGAAGCATTTGCCCTCATGTTGGAAGGTTCAGCCAGAGCGTGGTTGAATCAGCCACCTCCTAGCAGATTTACACTTGGGAAGATTTGTCCCAGTGTTCGCCGAACCTTTGAAGGAACTTGCAAGCGACCAGCTGGATTGATCGAGCTGCAAGTCCGTGTGCGTAAAACTAATGAGACTCTCAGAGAGTATATTCAGAGGTGGATCACCCTGCACCATACTGTGGAAAATGTGTCTGATCATCAGGCAGTTTGCGCCTTCAAAGATGGCGTCAAGAACAGAGAATTGAGTCTGAAGTTTTGTCGAACCGGGGACTTGACCCTGAGTCAGATGATGGAGATTGCTACCAAGTACGCCAACGGCGAGGAAGAGGACCGACTCAAGCGGCAAGTACAAGCCAAGTCACGGAGAAGGAAATTCCATCGGAAATGTATGCGAAAGCCAAGCGAGCAGCTCTCGGAGAGGCCCCGCCGTGACTCGTGGAAAGTTCAAGGGAAGCCAAAAGGATCCCGAATCCTAAGAAAGTAAAGGATAAAGAAGGAAGCGGCGTGATGGATATGCCGATCACATCCACACGAAGAAAGATGAAGAGGGCAATATCATTTACCCAAAGCATACCACTTGCCGTTGTCGACTCTGATCCAAAGGTTTTAGGGAAAACAGTCTAAGGACAAGGAGAAGGAGTCGACAAGGCGAAGACAAAGAGGACGGGAGGAAGGATATCCGCATGTCAACTCCACTGATGATCTTCATGATGTGGAAAGCAAGAGTCGACTCAAAGTCATTAACCGTGAGGTGAACATGGTTGCCCCAAAGAAAAGCAAGTTATCCGAGATGGTCCCAAACACCCATCACATTCGACCACCGATCACCCGACTCATATTGCCACCCCGGGCGGCAAGCTTTGGTGGTCGACCCGGTTGTCAAGGCACTCGATCGACAAAAGTGCCGATGGATGGTGGAAGTGGGCTGAACTTGTTATATGCGAGACACACCGAAGGAATGGGCATTCCGATGTCCCGACCGAGCACCAAGAATATGAGCTTCCATGGAGTCATATCGGGAAGAAAGCTGAGTCACTCGCCAAATAGCTCGACGTGGTGTTCGTGATTCAAGCATTTTCGCAAGGAAAAGTTGACGTTTGAGGTCGTGGATTTTCAGAGTGTGTACCACGCCATTTTAGGGAGGCCAGCCTATGCACGATTCATGGTTCGACCATGTTACGGTACCTCAAACTGAAGATGCCCGGTCCCAAAGGAGTGATCACCATCACCGTGATCGGAAAAAGCGTAAGAGTGCTTTCGAAGGGCTCAAGATTGCCGACTCCTGTGACAGCGGTCGAGTTTGAAGAGTATAAGCCAAATGCAGATCCGAGTGATTTGCTCCGATCCAAGAAACCCGCCACAGAATCGCATTCCATCCGTCCGGTGAGACGAAGCTCGTCCACATTCACCCGACCGACCCCAATGCAGCCCCGACCCACATTTCCACAACACTCGACCCGAAATAGGAAGAAGCGCTCATCCAGTTCCTCCATGAGAACTGGGACATTTTTGCATGGAAGCCAGCTGACATGCCAGGTGTTCCCAGGGGACCGGCTGAGCATCGCCTCAGAGTCGACAAATCAGCAAAACCAGTAAAGGAGCATCTTCGGCGGTCCGCCGTCCAGAAGAGAAAGGCTATTGGTGAGGAAGTGGCTCGACTGTTGGTGGCCGGATTCATCCGCGAGATATACCACTCCGAGTGGCTCGCTAATGTCGTCATGGTTCCCAAGAAGGAAAAGTCACTCCGCATGTGCATTCATTTCAAGCACATCAATCGGGCCTGCCCGAAAGATCATTTTCTCTCCTCGCATAGATCAAATTGTTGACTCGACCGCGGGATGTGAGAGATTGTCTTTTCTAGACGATATTCGGGTATCATCGATCCGCTCAGATGGACCCGATGAAATAAAACAGCTTTCATCACTCCATTCGGTGCTTCGCTATATCACCATGCCATTCGCCTCAAGAATGCCGGAGCCACATTTATGCGAATGATTCGAAGTGTCTTCTCCAAATCACCGGAATGTGGAAGCGATATGGATGATATCGTAGTCAAGTCGTGAAAGGGTTCCGACCTGCTTGCTGACCTCGCTGAAACATTTGCCAACCTCAGAAGGTATGATATCAAGCTCAATCCATCAAAGTGCACATTCGGAGTTCCAGGCGGAAAGTTACTCGGTTTTCTCATTTCCGAACGAGGGATCGATGCTAATCCAGAGAAGATCGGTACCATTCTCCGAATGAAACGCCTCTGTCGAAAGTGCACGGCGTCCGAGCTTCATCGATGCTTGGCCGCATTAAGTCGATTCATCTCACGACTCGGTGAAAAGGCATTGCCTCTTTACCGATCGATGAAGAAGGCGCAAGTTCGAGTGGACTCGAAGTTGATGCAGCGCTTGTCGAGCTAAAAGCTCGCTATCCACCCAGCCGGTGCTTGCTGCTCCAATCAGCAAAGAAACTCTGTTGCTTTATATCGCAGCCACATGACAAGTCGTCAAGATAAAGGCTTACTACGAGCGAGAAGAGGAAGGAAAAGCCTTCAAAGTTCAGCGCCCGTGTATTATTTGTCCAAGTCCCGACTCCATCCAAGCAGAGATATCCTCATTATCGGCTTGTGTATGGGATATACATGACCACGAAGAAGGTTGCTCATTATTTCTCTGATCATTCCATCACAGTCGTCAGCGACACCCCACTATCAGAGATTCTGCACAACAGAGACGCAACCGGTCGAGTGGCGAAATGGGCGATTGAACTCCTTCCCCTTGATATCAAGTTTGAGGCAAAGAAATGGACCATGTTCTTTGATGGCTCTAAGATGCTGAATGGTTCCGGTGCTGGGGTTGTTCTGGTTTCCCCCAGAGGAGATAAGCTCAAGTATGTGCTCCAGATTCACTTTGATTCCTCCAACAATGAGGCAGAGTATGAGGCCCTTTTATATGGATTGCGCATGGCCATCTCACTCGGCGTCCGTCGCCTGATGGTCTATGGCGATTCAGATTTAGTGGTTAACCAGGTGATGAAGGAGTGGGACGTGAGAAGCCCAGCCATGACTGGATACTGCAATGCAGTGAGGAAGCTGGAAAAGAAGTTCGAGGGGTTAGAGCTCCATCACATCCCCGATGAAAAATCAGCAGCAGATGATCTCGCAAAGATAGGTTCCAAAAGAGAAGCCATTCCGTGGTGTGTTCTTGGAGCATATACACACTCCGTCGACCAAAGAAGATCCTTTCACGTAAGAAGCTCCACAGCCCAAGAGTGCCACAGATCCGACCGAGGTTGAGGTCCCAGCGGGGTCGACTTGGTCATAGAGGTTTTAGTGATCACTCCCGATCGGACAATTCCTATGTCGCAGATATCCCGAGAAAAGAACTCCCAGAGGATGAGGAAGAGGCTCGGCAGATCGTCTGTCGATCCAAAGCCTTTACCGCTATCAAAGGACAGTTATATAGAGAGAGCCCGATCGAGTTGGTCAAAATGCATAACGCCGTAAGAAGGTCGAATCATTCTCAATGATATCCACTCGGGACCTGTGGTCACCATGCGCCCTCTCGGACCATTGTAGCCAAAGCATACCGAGCCGGATTTTACCGCCGAGGGCGAATGAGATGGCGAAGGAAATAGTGGACAAGTGCGAAGGATGTCGGTTCTACTCCAATATGTCACACAAGCTCGTCGACTCTCAAGACTATTCCACTCGTCGGCCTTTCATAGTATGGGGTTGGACATGGTCGGTCCCTTGAGAACAGGTCGGAGTGGTTTCACGCATGTACCGGTAGCAATGACAAGTTCACCAAGTGGATTGAGGCTAAACCAATCAGAATCTTGACGCCGATCGCTGTTACCTTCATCAAGGAGCCGACGCTCGATATGGAGTCCCGCACAGCATCATTACGGATAATGGGTCGAACTTTGACTCGAAGAATTCAGGATTTCGCAACTCTCAAGGTACACGAGTCGACTACGCTCACCGCCCATCCGCAATGAATGGACAGCGAACGAGCCAATGGCTTAATCCTCAAGGGCTTGAAGCCCCGATCGATGCGTGATCTCAAGCATGCGGCCGGAGCATGGGTCGACGAACTCCCTTCGTGCATTGGGGATTGCGGACCACACCCAATCGGTCGACCGAAGAACTCCTTTCTTCTTGGTCTATGGAGTCAAGCAGTCTTGCCGAGTGATCTTCTTCACAATGCTCCTCGAGTTGAACTCTACAACGGCGAAGCTGAGCAAGCGCGTCAGGACGCAGTCGACCTTCTAGAGGAAGAAAGGGAGATGGCTCTGATCCGATCGACCATCTACCAACAGGACTTGCGTCGCTTTCACGCTAGAAATGTGAGAGGTCGAGCCTTCCAGGAAGGAGATCTAGTGCTCCGAGTGGATCAGCAAAAACCACACAAGCTCGCTCCTTCTTGGGAAGGACCCTTCATCGTCACCAAGGTTCTCCACAACGGGGCATATCGTCTTTACAACGTCGAACACAATATCGAAGAGCCCCGGGCTTGGAACGCGGATCTGCTCCGCCCATTTTACACTTAAAGTTTTTTTCACTCGGATGAGTTGTAATAAAGTACTTTTGTAGTTCATGGATTTCGAAATATTAGTGTCATAATTCCTCCATGATTTTTGTCACTTTTTATTTTGTACCATAAAATTTCCCCCTCAGTGGGTGGCTTAGCCGCGAATCCGTTTCGCCTAAGTTTGTAAAAATCCTACCGAGTGGTAAGCCAGACTTCCACTCGGAGGCTTAGCTGCGAATCCGTTTTGCCTAAGTTATAAAAATCCTACCGAGTGGTAAGCCAGACTTCCACTCGGAGGCTTAGCTGCGAATCCGTTTCGCCTAAGTTATAAAAATCCTACCGAGTGGTAAGCCAAACTTCCACTCGGAGGCTTAGCTGCGAATCCGTTTCGCATAAGTTATAAAAATCCTACCGAGTGGTAAGCCAGACTTCCACTTGGAGGCTTAGCTGCAGTCCAAGTACTCGCCTAAGTTACAAAAAATCCTACCGAGTGGTAAGCCAGACTTCCACTCGGAGGCTTAGCTGCAGTCCAAGTACTCGCCTAAGTTACAAAAAAGCCTACCGAGTGGTAAGCCAGACTTCCACTCGGAGGCTTAGCTGCAGCCCAGTGCTCGCCTAAGTTATAAAATCCTACCGAGTGGTAAGCCAGACTTCCACTCGGAGGCTTAGCTGCAGTCCAAGTACTCGCCTAAGTTCAATATGCGCTCGCAAGGAGGACGAGGTGCAGGTCGACTACAACCCTCTCCTCTGAGCTACGCCATAAGTACAACATGCGCTCGCAAGGAGGACGAGGTGCATGTCGACTGTTACCCTCTCCTCTGAGCTTCGCCACAAGTACAACGTGAAAATCCTACCGAGTGAAGAGCAAACCATTCACTCGGGGGCTTAGCTGCAGCCCAGTGCTCGCCTAAGATATAAAAATCCTACCGAGTGAAGAGCAAACCTCTCACTCGGGGGCTTAGCTGCAGCCCAGTGCTCGCCTAAGATATAAAAATCCTACCGAGTGAAGAGCAAACCTCTCACTCGGGGGCTTAGCTGCAGCCCAGTGCTCGCCTAAGATATAAAAATCCTACCGAGTGAAGAGCAAACCTCCCACTCTGGGGCTTAGCTGCAGCCCAGTGCTCGCCTAAGATATAAAAATCCTACCGAGTGAAGAGCAAACCTCTCACTCGGGGGCTTAGCTGCAGCCCAGTGCTCGCCTAAGATATAAAAATCCTACCGAGTGAAGAGCAAACCTCCCACTCGGGGGCTTAGCTGCAGCCCAGTGCTCGCCTAAGATATAAAAACCCTACCGAGTGAAGAGCAAACCTCTCACTCGGGGGCTTAGCTGCAGCCCAGTGCTCGCCTAAGATATAAAAATCCTACCGAGTGAAGAGCGAACATCTCACTCGGAGGCTTAGCAGCAGCCCAATGCTCACCTAAGGAATAAGTCGACTACAGTGGGCATCTTGCTGTGAACCTGCAAAAGACATTTCGAGCCAAAAGCAATCATATTCAAACATCAAATCCAAGTTTAGGTCGATACCTAAAGGAACCGAGAGTGCTCAGGCGCTAAGCCTGTTAAGGTTTATCGGTTACAATTCCACTCGGCATACCGAGGCAAATTTAAAGTGTCGGGCTTAAAGGAAGTTTTTAACCCCTCCTGTGGTGGGCTGGAAGGAGCAACGAACTCATCAAGGTCGATTCCGTCTGCGATCCGGTAGCAGCAGCGATGAAGGTTTCCATGAAGGACCAAGTCGTGTTTCTTGGTGTTGGCCACTCGAGAGCCGCCACTTCTCTTCTCGCGTCTCAGCGGTGGACTCGGGCGCATACGAGCAACATCTGCGCCACACCGAGCCGAGGAATTCCTCCACTCCTGCACTCGGTCAGGGACAGCGTTCAGTCGAGCCATCAACGACTCGAGGTCATTCTGGAGTGTCGCCCTGGGCCAAAGCATCGAGTCGATGCGAGAAGTGGTGTCCTTCAGCCTTGCAAGATAGTCCACGACAGCTGCAACACGGGACTCCAGTCGGAAGACATTCATGGCGACTTCATCATTCACCGGAGAACTAACGGGATCGATGTTTGGTTCCAACTGGCTAGTCTCTTCTTCAAAGTTTCGACAGAATTCTGCAAGGACAAACACCGAGTCAAGACAGTGGTCGAATGGAAGCATCACAGTTGAAAATGCTTGTCGAGTATAAAAGGTCACCTTCAAGCATAAGAAACAGCTTCTTAGTAAGTCCACCCAGGAAGGCTTCCAGGTCATTTTTCTTCCCAGTCAACTGATTGATCTTGTCGGTCGAGTAGTCTTGTCGACCTTCATCGTCGACTTCCTTGTTGGCAATCCCAAGAGCAGCTTTCAGATTGGTATTTTCTGTTCAAGCTTGGTGACCGGCTAACTTCTCGCCGCCAAGCTTGGTCTTCTCAGCTAGCTCAAGGTCTTTTCTCTTCGGGCCTCCTTCACCTTGCCTACAAGTTATAGCAAGATCAGATTTTGAAACAAATGAAGGGAAAAAGGAGTCGCCGAGGTCTCACCAACATACCTTTGGTCTCCTCCTTCGCCTTAGATTCTCCCAACCAGCTTCGATCCAGCTCGAGTTGAATGTGCTTCGCTCCACTCAAGATAGCGAGCCGCAAGGTCACGAGATTTCTACGAAGAACCAATTGACAAAATATCAAAGATAATTCACTTCCGAGTGGATAAGCGAAAATCATATGTTTCTAAGACTACGATCGAATGCAAGCATTCGACCGTAGTCTGAGGACTACACCAGCTGGTGCACTCAGCGTGCCCCACCGGTTCTATTCAAACGAGTCGACCACGACCCAAAAAAAAGAGAGACGATTCTTCTTGATCGTAATCAATCGCCAGCATCGACCACGCCTCGGGATTAAACCAAGTGGGTGCACTCAGCGTGCCCCACCGGTTTCGGAAATCCATTGCCCGGTCGAATGATGAACAGCCTTTACTTATAAAGTTTAAGGCCGATCGCCAGCAATGACCTTAGCCTTGGGGATTACACCGGCGGGTGCACTCAGCGTGCCCGCTAACACGGAGTTTTTTATCGACACACCTAGTGGGTGATTGCTATGGATTCCGTAAAGAAAAGTTTTGATAGCATATCCTAACAGAGCAAAAGCGGTGGTCGATCGACCAACATTGCTTTGAAGAGCGGAGCTGGCGCCATAAGCTGCCCGGCTTGCATCCCGGATGGTCTTCACCGCCCATCATGATCCCTCGCTTGACGCTTCGCTTAGCAGCGCTGGTTTGGTCCTCTGGGACGTGGTGCGTCGTGAAGAGCGAAGGTTGCGCGGCACTCGACGAAGTGGGATGAGCACTCATCAACGGCACCACGAAAGACACGGTGTGTCGAGTGGTGTTCTCCCCCTCCGTGACCACAGTCTCGGGCGCCGTCACATCCTGGGCTGCTTTACCAGTAGACGCCTTCCTGCTCCTCCCATGCTTCAGCGGTTCCTCATCCTCATCATCATCATCGGGAAGGGTGATAACGACATTGGATGGAGCTTGTAAAAGAATCGAGTTAGAAATCATGAGTCACCGACTAAAGACGGAATTAAGAGTATAGTACCAGGATTTGAGGTTGCTGCGTCCTCCATCTCATGGTCGCCACCTTGCCTCGAGGTCTCGAAGTTGCAAAGACCAAGTTCCAAAGAATCAGTGGACTAACTCAAGTATCAACTAGAGATAAAGCTTGTACAAAACAAGAAGACTTAAGTAACATGTTTACCCTGATATGGTGGGGATGGACACCTTCATCTTCGGCAGGAGCTTGGTTGGCTTTGACGGAGCCACCTTCGACTGCTTCGGCGCCTTTTCAGTCGGCGCTGGAGAAGCGGTCCGAGGGCATTTGGTCGACTGCGAGGCAGTCGCAACCCCCTTACCGTGTTCAGTCGCAGGGTCATGGACAAGTTTCGACCGCCTTTCCGAGCGCGGTGGCGCAACCTCCTCCTCCTCCTCTTCTTCGTCCTCGTCGTCGTCGTTGTCATCGTCGTCATCTTCGGCAGCGTCTGAGTCCCACTCATCCTGGCTCTCGCCCCCGCTGGCTTCTCCCTCCTCAGTCGGAGCCTGAGCTCCATTGGGCATCGAGTACAGCTCGGTGAGGGCCTGAAAGACGTCAAGACAGAGATCAATCGACCAATTTGCAGAACATACAGAAACAAATACGACAAGTATACAATGGAAGGCAGAGCAAACGTAACTTGTCTGGAACACTGTGGTGGTCAAGTGGAGGAATCCTCCTAGATCCACGGGGATTATCCTTGTTCCCAGTGACCGCGACCATCCACCTTTCCACCGTGGTGTCGTCGACTGCTTCCGGGTGGATCCGAGTCTCGTCTTCAGTTCCGCAGTACAACCACATGCAATGGCTCCGGAACTGGAGAGGCTGGATACGTCGCCGAAGGAAAACCTCCAAATGGCCCATGCCTGTAACGCCGTCCCGAACCAACTGCACCACGCGATCCATCAACATCTTCACGTCAGCTCTCTCCTCTGGAATCACCTTCAGAGAGGAGGGCTTGTTCACTCGGTCCATGGTGAATTGAGGGAGTCCACTCGACTGCCCCGGCGTTGATTCATTCTGGCAGTAGAACCAGGTCGACTGCCAGCCCCTAACCGACTCGGGAAATGTCATGGCTGGGAAGGTGCTCTTGTTCCTCACTTGGATCCCCAGGCCCCCGCACATCTGGACAACTTGGGTTTTCTCATCGCCTGGGCTCGCCTTCTTCACGGTCTGAGAGCGACACGTGAATATGTGCTTGAACAAGCCCCAGTGCGGTCGACAGCCCAGGAAATTCTCACACATGGATACAAACGCAGCAAGATACACGATGGAGTTCGGGGTGAAGTGGTGGAGTTGGGCTCCAAAGAAGTTCAAAAAACCACGAAAGAAAACACTCGGTGGCAGGGAAAATCCACGATCGACATGAGTGGCCAGGAGCATGCACTCACCCTCTTCCGGCTGGGGCTGCCACTCTTTCCCTGGAAGCCTAGCGGTGCCGTGGGGGATCAGCCCGTCGTCGGCCATGTCGAGGAGATCCTTCTCCCTGATGGTCGACTGGATCCAATCTCCCTGGACCCAGCCCTTCGGCAGGCGGGATCTCGACGAAGACCCGCTGCGATCGGTGGATCTCCCTTCGCCTTCTCCGCCGCCGGCGCCTTCTTTGCGCTGGCCCAAAGACCGCCGCTTTCTCCTTGACCATGGCTGCTCATGAGATGCACGAAGAGGAGCTTTGCGGAGACGAAAGCGGGCACGTTGGGCGGAGATGAGGAGAGCAGAGAAGAAAGAATGGAGCACTGTTCAGAAAACCCTCACCGACCGCATTTATAAGATCCCTTCCGAGTGGATGACAGGTGGGCCGGGTCAGTCTAATCATATCTCGAAATAGTTGCATTGACGAGATACGTGGCGGAAAAAGCGGCGCGGAGATCGAGGCGTCTATGTCCTGTCCCGTCCGAAGGCCATGTCCGCTCCACTTCAAGGCTTCCCCAAATTTCGTATCCCGTAGAATCCGCGAACGGCAGATCGACCTGTCAGACACGAGATTTCCTGCGATCCGTCGCTCGAGAACCGGCAAAGTCCAGAAGATCACTTGACGAAAGACAAGAATGGATCGAGTCGACTGAAGAAAAGTTGCTCGTTATCAACAAAGAAGATCTTGATCCAGAACAACGCATAGCCAGTATGCATAAGTCAATCGGAAACAACATCAACTCCTTCCTCACTCAAGCCTCAATCCATTCGGGGGCTAATGATGGATTCATGTACCTAGGGTAGGGTCATAGACCTGATCTAAGTGCCCTACCCAAGGACACCCTTAGAAGAGATCACCTTCCAGTCAACCAAGGAGGAACCCTCTCGACTGAATAGAAGGACTCGACCATGAAGACTCACTCGACCATGAAGACTCACTCGACCACCAGAAGGTCAGGAGGCACTCTGCACTGCAACGGCCTGTAATTGAATAGACTTTATGGTAGTTAAGACACTTTATGTGGGGCATTACCAGTAACGCCCCAGACTTAATGTACTTTAACCCCTTCATTATGTGGGCTGGCAGGGGTCCTGGCGCACTCTATATAAGCCACCCCCCTCCACAGGCAGAAGGGTTCGCACCCCTGTAACACATACACACATAATCCACTCGACCGCCTTAGGGCTCCGAGACGTAGGGCTTTTACTTCCTCCGAGAAGGGCCTGAACTCGTACATCGCTTGTGTTTACAACCTCTCCATAGCTAGGACCTTGCCTCTCCATACCTACCCCCCACTCTACTGTCAGACTTAGAACCACGACAGTTGGCCGAATGGGCTGAGCTGAATAGGTTGTCCAGAATTGCCATGACGGATATCGTGACTCATGTCTGGCCGGATAGGCCCAAGCCGAAGAGCTATTTTGGCTTATTGCAGCAATTTCTTGGGGCGGTGCCGCATATCAAGGCGATGAAGCGATCGGCCTTCATAGAGGGTGCACGGATGGCACTCGCCCGTGTGAAGACACATTGGACCGAGATGGATGCCACATTGCTTGCGACCTGTGGTTCGGGACGAGAGGTTACCCACGAGCACTATTTTGGTTAAGTTCTGCGTGGTGCTCGTGTAATAGAGTCGCAGTGCTCAAAAAATGTCACGTTCAAATGAATGTTTAATTTATAAAACAATGTTTATGATGTAGGCGCTATCTGTACTTGTGCGTTCGAGTATTGAAATATCTCTGTCGGCCGCTTACAGATAATATGTATAACTCGAAGATGGCGATCGTCGGCTTCAAATTTCCCACGCACAAGGTGAGGGGTTGTTCGCAAAAATAGTGCATTTTCACACTTAATCCGACGTCTCGGTGCTGTTAAGGAGGTGGTAGCATAGCAAACGAGGCAACCGGACTATAATGCTTTATCACTTTCACTTAGCCATTGAGTTCGAGGTGGGACTACGATATAGTTCTCAGGGCACCACGCCTCCGAATTGGGGCGTATGTGCTGACGGAAACGGTCCTTCGTCAAAGCGAAGAATTCTAAACATTCCGTGGTCGATCGAGTGGTTGACCAGTCTCTCATTGATCATGACAAATCGGTTTTCGGCTTTCATCGAGGTGCTCGCCAAATTAACTGGGGCACAATCGCAGAGTTCTCCGGTGCCGCGTTAGCCGATGATACTGAACGTAAGGCAGCAAAACACGTGAGCCGGCAAACCCAACATTTGACCAAAGACATGATTCAAGCTGATGCATATAAGGCCTAATCTCGAGACGCCAACACTCCCTAAGGTGTTCGGTCTTTATAATAACGGCGTAACAATGCCCTAAGCCCCTCTTCGTCTGTGCACGGCGAGGTCCTCCGACGCGCCGATGCCAAAACGTCGATCTCCTCTCGGTTATCATGAAAACCAGGGATTATAGCAACAAGAGACAGTAAAAATATTTACGCAGGTCTTAATCAAAAGAATCCTTGCAACGGGTCCCTCATCGCACGCCTCTGCTTTGTGTCTCCGCAGCCGTATCACGGGCGGGTGTGCACGTTGTTCATCTCAGAAAAGAGAGGAACTTAGTTTGAAAAGAAATCGTGCGAAAAGTACATAAAAATTGAAATATTAATAAATCAATAAAGCTGAGCCTATATTAGCTCATTGTTGCTTATATGCACAGCCCCTTGTGAAGGGGTGTGCGGCTAGGGAGCCCCTAGCTTATTTATGCTGGACTCGTCTAGCCGTGTCCGGGGTCTTTGAATGACCCTCTTAATGAAATGATGCCACGTGGACCGGGCATTCTAAGTGTAAGAGACGCGTAATGTGGTATTGCGTTAAAGCGGACAAAAGCTTCACGTCCCAATAGTGCTTGATAGCTACTTTTGAATGGGGCGACATGAAAGATTAGTTTTAGCGTCGGAAGTTGTCCGGTGACCAACACAACTTCTAGTAATAAGGAGCCTGCACTTGGCGAAGGGCTCAAGCGTCACTCCTTTAAAGGAAGTGCGGCTATGTCGAATTTTAGTAAGGTCTATCCCCAACTTGCGGATTGTGTTCGGATATAGCAGGTTTAGATCGCTGCCGCCATCCATCAGGACTTGTGTAAATTGTAGTCCGTCGATTATAGGATCCAATATCAGAGCAGTCCATCCTGCGTTTCGAATGCTTCTGGAATAATCCAGGTGGTCGAAAGTGATTGGTTTTGACATCCAACTTCGAGGTTTCGCTGGGGTGGACCGTGCGGCACTTATTTTAGCGGGTGCCACATTGTTTTTCCGTAATATCTCATGAAGTGAGTTTACTGTTTTGACTTCTTGTGGGAAAGTCTTTTGTTTTCCGGTGCTCTGCTGGTGGGGTTCGTCATCGTCCTCACTTGGCGCGTCGAGCCCCTTGTGTTCGGCGTTGAGTCGGCCGGACTATTTAAAAACCCAACAATCTCGGTGGGTGTGGTTCGCAGGCCTTCCGGAGGTACTGTGGATTTGACATATCCGATCCAAAATTTTGTTTAAGTTGGACAGCTCGTCACTATTGTCCTTAAGAGGCAGTGTTTTATTGTTTGGCCGCGAGCTTTTGAATCCGGTGTTGACCGCCGTATTCTTTGGGCTTTTTTCTTTATTCCGGCGCTGATCCTTTCTGCGCCGTGATTTTCCGTTTCCTTCTCTGATCTCGGATGTACTCGGGTCGCTGGTGCTGCGTCTTGCTAGCCAGCTGTCTTCCCCCGTGCAAAAGCGGGTCATGAGGCTTGTTAGCGCGTCCATTGTCCTTGGCTTTTCTTGGCCGAGGTGTCTGGCAAGCCATTCATCTCGGACGTTGTGTTTGAAAGCTGCTAAGGCTTCCGCGTCCGGACAGTCAACTATTTGGTTCTTTTTGGTAAGGAACCTGTTCCAGAATTTGCGCGGATCGTCTGCATCCGGAGGGCGGACATAAGTCCCTTGAAAATTTGCTCTAAACGCGTCCTCAAGCTCTTCCCAACTTTCAACAGTGTTTTCTGGGAGGCTTTTGAGCCAATGCCGAGCTGGGCCCTTGAGCTTGAGGGGTAGATATTTTATGGCGTGGAGATCATCTCCTCTAGCCATGTGTATGTGTAGTATGTAATCCTCTATCCAGACTCCAGGGTCTGTTGTTCCGTCGTATGCCTCTATGTTTATGGGTTTGAACCCAGCTGGAAATTCATGATCCAGCACCTCATCGGTGAAACATAGTGGGTGTGCGGCGCCCCTGAAAGTGCAACTAATCCCCGGGTGGTTTTGGTAATTAATAACAACATATATATCATTGAACTAATAGTTACTTGAGAATCATTTCAGAGAGTTCAAAGGATATGGGTATGGCAAGGACTCAAGAAGTGGACCCCCAAAATGCTAAGGCAAGCATTGGCAAAAGCTCAAGACTCCATTTTTGGTTTAGTGATCCAAGATCACATTGAGTCCATAGGAAAAGCCAATACTATTAAAAGGGATGAGGTTATGATGATGATCCGTTGCTCAAGTGCTTAGTGATACATCTCCTAAACTATCAACAACTTTCACCGCCATAGACACTCATAAGTAGTCTCGGTCCCACCGATATTCCAAACTCACCACACCGAGATGAACCACCTCAGCCATAAGCCAAACCCTAGCAAACTCGGATTTTCCGATTACAACTCGGTCTCACCAAACATGAGTTGCCAAGGTTCAGAACATTCATCATCAAATCGGTGTCACCGAGATGATGAAGTCGGTCCCACCGAAACTGGCATGCTCTTGTCATTGCACGAATCGGACTAACCGAGATTGTATATTCGGTCCCACCGAAAATCCCAACGTTCACATTATTTGAACTATCGGTCTCACCGAGTTGTCAACTTCGGTCCCACCAAGATTGCACAAATGTGTGTAACGGTTGGATTTTGTGTGGAGGCTATTTATACCCCTCCACCCCCTCTTCATTCGTGGAGAGAGCCATCAGAAAGAACTACCACTCCTACCTTACATTTCTGAGAAGAGAACTACCTACCCTTGTGTTGAGATCAAGTTGCTCCACTCCCACCATATGAAGCTTGATCTCTAGCCTTCCCAAGTTGCTTTCCACTCAATCCTTTCTTCCACCACAGCCAAATCAGTGAGGAGAGTTGAGTGTTGGGGAGATTATCATTTGAAGCACAAGAGCAAGGAGTTCATCATCATCTACAACATCTATTACCTTTTGGAGGGTGGTGCCTCCTAGATTGGTTAGGTGTCGCTTGGGAGCCTCCGTCGTCAAGATGTGGAGTTGAACCAAGAAGTTTGTAAGGGCAAGGAGATCGCCTACTTCGTGAAGATCTACCCCGAGTAAGGCTAGCCCTCCGTGGGCGTAGGCCATGATGGAATAGACAAGGTTGCTTCTTCGTGGACCCTTCGTGGGTGGAGCCTCCGTGGACTCAAGCAGCCGTTACCCTCCATGGGTTGAAGTCTCCATCAACGTGGAAGTACGATAGCACCACCTATCGGAACCACGAGAAAAATCACCGCTCCAAAATTGCGTTTGCTCTTCTCCACCTCTCTTTACTACATGTGCAATTTACTTTCCGCTGCCTATACTCTAGCATTGCATGTGTAGGGTGATGCTTGACTTGATCATAATTGTGAATCTGCCAAAACTGTTCTTTGTCAAAAGGCAGAATTTTATATTGTCAAGTAGTCTAATCACCCCCTCTAGACATACTTTCGATCCTACAAGTGGTACCGAGCTTTGGTCTCCATTGTATTGGTTTCCATTGCATTGACTCCATAAGCTTGGTTTCACAACCTAGGAGAGTATGGCGCCTAGTGAGGGTAATTTTCAGAGAGGTCCTTACTTTGATGGTACAAATTTTGCTAGTTGGAAGCATAAAATGAAAATGCATATTCTTGGTCATAACCCAGCCGCATGGTGCATTATTTGTGTTGGTATGCAAGGTGAATTCTTCGAGGAAGGAAAAGTTCCAGATCGCGGCTTACACCGAAGAATTGCGGATGTTGCAAAACAATGCTCAAGCTTGTGACATTCTCTTCAATGCCTTGTGTCCCGAGGAGTTCAACAAAATCAGCCGCCTTGAGAATGCAAAAGAGATTTGGGATACTTTGGTTGAAATGCACGAAGGTACCGAGTCCGTGAAGGAATCAAAGCTAGATATTCTTCAAGGTCAACTTGACAAGTTCAAGATGAAGGATGGTGAAGGAGTCGCTGAAATGTACTCTAGGCTTGCTCTCATCACAAATGAGATTGCCGCTTAGGAAGCGAAGAAATGACCGACCGATTCATCATCAAGAAGATTCTCGAGCTTTGGATGGAAAGTATGACACCGTGTGCACTTTGATCCAAATGATGCCAAACTACAAGACTCTCAAGCCAACCAAGTCATTGGAAGAATTGTTGCTCATGAGATGACACTTAAGGATAAGGAAGAGCTTCACAACAAGTCAAGTGGTGCTTACAAAGCTACAAGTGATGCTCCCACAACCTCAAGTGACAAGTTAGTTTCCAATGAAGAGATAAGCCTAATGGTCAAGAACTTCAACAAATTCTACAAGAATAGAGGCAAAGAGAGAAGCTCAAAGTCTAGATCATATGATGAAAAGAGATCTTCTAGTCGTGATCGAATCTGCTACAATTGTGGAAGACCCGACACTACTCAAATGAGTGTACGGCTCCCCACAAGAGAAGAGAAGAATCTCCAAGAAGAAGAAGCTCAAGAGATGAGTCACCTCGGAAAGAGAGAAGGAGCAGAGATGATCGTTATGAACGAAGACCCTCTCGGAGAAGCAAGGATTCGGAGAGGAAAGACAAGTCATCAAGGAGCTACACAAGAAGAAAACATCAAGCTCATGTAGGTGAATGGGTCTCCGGCCCGACTCCGACAATCAATCAAGGAAGCTATCACTCCGACTCCGACTACAGTCAAGATGAAGGTGTTGCGGTCTTGCTCTCAGATCCTCCAACTCCAACTCCTACGACTTATTTGATTCACCAAATGAGGGAATTGGAAGATGCTTCATGGCTAAAGGCCCCAAGGTATCACACCCTGAATTCATTGACTTCGATAGTGATGAGGATGACTTGCTTGGTGAAGATGAGCTCTAGCATGATAAATCCAAAGGAGCCTAGTAACGATGAACATGCTAGTAGTCTTTATAGTCGAGAAGAGTCGAATGACAATGCTATGAAGGAGATTGAGCGCCTAACTAAAGAACTAAACACTCTTAAGTTAGCTCATGAAACAACTCAAGAAGATCATAGAGAGCTCCTAAGATCTCATGAGAAGCTACGCTCGAGAAGCTCACTCTAGAGCAAGAACATGAGTTTCTAAAAGCAATCAATGACGATCTTCAAAGAAGAGTTCTTCATATCTTGCCAAACGACTTCTCTTGTCTAATTTCTTGCCACCCATTAAGACTAAGCATGACAAGCATAAGAAAAATTCTTCCTCTAGCAGTAACAATAACCATGCTAAATCCAATGTTGTTGCTTCTAGTAGTTCTCTTGATTCCACTAACAATGTTTCAAGCCAAGTTACACTTGAGCAAGAAAATAGTTTATTGAAAGGGATCATAGAGAAAGGTGTCTACAAGAGCCTTGCCGAAGCAAGAACTTTGAGGAAATTGTTCGCAAGCAAGGAAGGCACCGAAGAATCAAGGAATTGGTTTTGAGCGAAAGTTCAACGCCAAGGCGTTGAGTGGGAAGAAGGTCAATATCCTACTCCACAGTTTGTTCCACAAAAGGAGAAGTATGATCCTACTTCTTCCAATGTGGAACAAGCTCAAGATGACCTTCCACCACAAGACCACAAGCTAAAAGGCAAGGACAAGCTTCAAGAGGAGATTGATGCATTTGTTGAAGCACCTCAAGCCATGGTCAAGTGGGTTCCCAAGGAAACGCCAAGTTCTACTTCGTCAAGCTCAACTACAACCCCAAGGATTCCCATCAAGATGATGTGGATCCCAAGAAGAAGAACTAGAAAGTTCTTGAGGGTGACTCCGCCAACATACTTCACTCACATTCATTTTGGCAAAAACTTGTGCAATCAACTTCCACATTGTGCACTAGTTCATGGAGTCACAAACCCTCTTGTTGGTAAGTCAAGGGACAAGGTAATCATTGCTTTCATGGACATCATCTATTGTGAACTTCAATCTATGTCCATGGATATCCTTGTTTGTTCCTTGGGACTAACCCATGTAGGTATTGAAAGTGCCCGAATCCAAAGGATAGCTCCCAACTCTTGATGATCTCCATCAACATTGAGCATCCACATCTTCAACATCTACATGAAGTCTTCTACGACAACCCAAGGTTAGTTTGACCCTTTAAAAGGGTTCTCACATCTAGGGGAGCTTTGCTCTAAAAATTGAGCTAAAGCATCTTCAAATGATGTGAACACATCAATGCTTTATGTAAAAGTGGTAACCCCACTTGTGCTTAAACGATGAGTATGACCTATGATCAAATGTTCTCATTTGGCTCCTAAGTCAATATACTCATATAAAGATGACCTAGTCATCGACAAATTGTGTGTTAGTTGCTAGAGTTTTGGTTGTGCATGTTTGACACATATTTCATTTGCTATCTTATTGTGTGAGCATGTTGGATGCATGATTTTATCCATTCGAGGACATCCATTTGTTGTTTTGGTCGTTTTGATTTTTCTCGACCAAATGGATGGACAAGAATGCCTAAGTACCTCCCCTAGCTATCTATGCTTTCTTGTCTCAAATTCTATTCATGCTTACATCACAAATTTTGAACAAGTCATTTTCGACCCTCCGGTGAGGAGCACTCGAGCCACCGATCCATCAAGGGCTAATTTCCAAAACCTTCTAATTGATTTCGTCGCACTAACTCACTCAAACTCGGTCGAACCGAAAGCATTTAGACTGATCTAGGTTTTCATCTCGGTGAAACCGAGTTGTGATTTTCGGCGTGATCGAAGTGCATAATCGCCTAGCAGTTATCCATCTTGGTGCCACCGAAGTTTTACAACTCGGTCCCACCGACAAAAGGGGTATATATTCCGAGGGCCGAGCGCGTTGATTCCTCCTTCAAACGTTTTCGCCCCACACCCTTTGCCGCCGCCGCCTTGGTCTCCGGATCGTCGCCGTCATCGCTCAGGCGCCTCGCGCAGTCTCCGTCGCCGTCAACGGGCATCTCCTCGCGCCGTTGCCGCGTGAAAAACTCCACCAAGTTAGGGTGAGTTTTGATCCCACTCGTGCTCCCATCTCCGATTCAATGCACGCTTGGATTGCCTAGTATCTTGCCACGATTGAAATCCTCCTGTACACCGATTGGTTCGTTTGAACTAGATTCGAGTAAAAGTTTTAGGTTAGGTTTCATGGAACACATCTCGGTGAGACTGATTTTATAGTTTCGGTATGACCGATTTGGCTTATGGCCATTGCCTTTGCACCCTTCGGTCCAACCGAAGTTGTGCAAAATCGGTGTGACCGAAATGAAGATTCTGTGAAACCCTAGTGTTTTCGGCAGATCAAACCCACTTCGTCAAACCGAAAGTGGTGTGCCAAGCTCTGCTTAACACTTCGGATTCACGAACCTTAAACTCGGTCTCGACCGAAAAGTCTTCTGTGAAAACTTAATACTAGAATTTGAACTCATTTTTTTCAAAACTTCGCATTTTGTGATGACTCTTCTTCTCTGCCTACACCTTATCTATTCACAAAGTTGTCACTTTGTCGATGCCGGATGGCGGTGAGAACAGGTCGAGACACCCATTGCGATATTCCAGAGGCGGGCACTAGTCCCGATCCTAGCAGCTCATCCGATGATGGTGAGAGGAGTACACCAAGTGGCATGCCTCCTGCAGCCACCAGAGCTAGAAAGAAGAGGAATTCAGATGATGAGGATTCAGATTTTGTTGTTGAGGAAGAGGTGACCTCAAAGCCTAAAGGAAGGTTGTTGCCAAAGAGCAACAAGATCAACAATCTAAGAAGGGCACCAAAGAAAGTCAAGCAGTCAACTGTTGCTAAGAAACTGAATTTGGGAGAGGCAACTGCAAGCAAAGTGAAGAAAACCACCAAGAGAAAGAGGATAGTGCATGATGCAGCAGTAGAGGATGAGGATGAGGAAGCACCCCAGCCTCCTTCTCGAAGCCAAGTTCATGGGTGATGCCATTAAGGCCGGAGCCACATCAAAGCCCAAGAAATCTGCTCCAGCTAAGGCAGCTCCAAAGAAAGCCTGCTGCCAAGCCCAAGAGGACCGTCGAAACATTCCAAATATTCAAAAGAACAAGGATGATGTGCCACCACTGAGTCGACGATGAAGGACCAGTTTTGCTGAAACTTCGCCCAAGACGCCACTCCATAATGATGCTCATCCTCAAGCCGAGGATATGAAGGCAAGGAAAGATAAAGGTCTCGGGCTATGGAGACAAACTGACCCATATGCCGTGAGGAGAAGAACTGCTGTAGATCCCAGATTTCACACCGAGAGAGCAAAGCGGGACTTCTATGAGACCGTCTTGATGGACAAGAAGCCCATAGTCACGCACACCGATATGTTGATTGGAAGTACATTGACAAATGAAGAGCACAGATATTTCTTTCCACATGTGCATGAAAGTTTCACCGCATGTGGAGTTGCAGATTTTGTAGGTCGAAATTGACCAGTTGGAACGATGAGATGATAATGCAATTTTATGCCACAGCTCACTTCTACCCCGATGGAAAGATTATGTGGATGATCAAGGTCAAAGATTTTCTTCTTCTGTTGAAGAATGGGCAGAAATTCTGAATGCTCCAAAGGCAACGAGAAGATGATATTGATGTATATGGGATTCCAAAGAAGAATCATGAATCCATGAAAAATATGTACAAAGAGATTCCAGCAGAGGATTTGGGAATCTGGAAGCTCGCTCGATCTACTATCTCCGTGAAGGTTTACCTACCACTAATACCATTTTGAGGCATACCTTGATGCCCAAATCTGAGATGATCGCATGATCGAGGATACTCTATCAACATGCTGCACATACTTGATGAGAGAGCACCTTTCAAGGTGATGGACTTGATGGTAGAGACCATTAAGAGGATCGCAATGACCACAAAAGGTCGTGTGGATTTGCCCATGATTCAGATGCTTATCAATGCCAAGTTTGGCACGGCACATTCTTGTTGGATAGAGAACATTTACCGCTGAAGCGAGCATGAAGACAATGTTGTTGTGATGGATGAGGAGGATCCGACATCTGTTGAAGGTCAAGCCAAGATCGCAGCTGCTAAGAAAGCCAAAGTCGACAAGGAAGCAAAGAGCAGCAGCAGCTAAACCAAAGAGTTTCGGAGAGCAAATTCTTGAAGCTACTCAAAGGATTGAACAACGCTCGCCAGCATTGTACAGCCTCGGGAGAGCTTAGAGAGGATTGTTGACGAGAAGATCTACGCCCGGGCGTGAAGTCGATCAAGTACAAGTGACCGCCAACAAGCTCGAGGCGACATTGAGGAAGCAAAGCAGAGAAGGCGAGCTTATGCGTGAGTTGCAGGATGACTTAGTCCAGATTCTCATCGACAGATCGCTCCGGTTCCCAAAGGATCCCGATCACTGCTATTCCAAAGGATCGACACGGGACTACAGCTTGAAAGACCTCCCACGGTTCCAAAGATTGCTCCTACTCCAGCTTCAGCTCCAAAGTCCACTCCTCCAAAGATGACATCACCAAGTCTTCGCCGATGTTGTCATATCCACTCCGACATCAACTCGATGGGAGCCGCCAGAGTCCACAAGTGACTCTTAGCTCTATGCCTTTTCGAACTTTTGGTAACTTGTTGCCAAAGGGGAGAAATTGTATAGATCATAGGGCTTCGAGAGAGAGAGTGTTGTTGTCTTTGCACTTTTGCTCTTTCGTTCTTTTGCGGTTTCTTTGAGATACTTTTGGTTTTCGAGACATTCAGTGTGTTTGATACTCCGTTTGATTCTACCTTAATGAGTGCTTGGTCGTACTATGCTTTAATGTGTGCTTAATGCTTATCATATGCCATTCCTATCTCGTATGACCATTTACTCATGTCTTGGTGATTGGGTGCATGCTATTCATTCTTATCATTTTGTGCGCTCCACCAAGATGTATGTGACATGGAAGAGTGACCCATGATCCTAATCGGTTGTGCATTTGCATTCAAACGCAAATCTTAAATAATGCACAAATTTAGGGGGAGCTCTTGCTTATCACATACTTCTCAAAGCGATTTATATTATTCATTGATTATATCCTTTGTCGAAGTTTTGATCTATATGTTGTCATCAATTACCAAAAGGGGAGATTGAAAGTGCAACTAATCCCGGGTGGTTTTGGTAATTAATAACAACATATATATCATTGAACTAATAGTTACTTGAGAATCATTTCAGAGAGTTCAAGGATATGGGTATGGCAAGGATCAAGAAGTGGACCCCCAAAATGCTAAGGCAAGCATTGGCAAAAGCTCAAGACTCCATTTTTGGTTTAGTGATCCAAGATCACATTGAGTCCATAGGAAAAGCCAATACTATTAAAAGGGATGAGGTTATGATGATGATCTGGTTGCTCAAGTGCTTAGTGATACATCTCCTAAACTATCAAGAACTTTCACCGCCATAGACACTCATAAGTAGTCTCGGTCCCACCGATATTCCAAACTCACCACACCGAGATGAACCACCTCAGCCATAAGCCAAACCCTAGCAAACTCGGATTTTCCGATTCTCGAACTCGGTCTCACCAAAACATGAGTTGCCAAGGTTACAGAACCTTCACATCAAATCGGTGTCACCGAGATGATGAAGTCGGTCCCACCAAACTGGCATGCTCTTGTCATTGCACGAATCGGACTAACCGAGATTGTATATTCGGTCCCACCAAAAATCCCAACGTTCACATTATTTGAACTATCGGTCTCACCGAGTTGTCAACTTCGGTCCCACCGAGATTGCACAAATGTGTGTAATGGTTGGATTTTGTGTGGAGGCTATTTATACCCCTCCACCCCCTCTTCATTCGTGGAGAGAGCCATCAGAAAGAACTACCACTCCTACCTTACATTTCGAGAAGAGAACTACCTACCCTTGTGTTGAGATCAAGTTGCTCCACTCCCACCATATGAAGCTTGATCTCTAGCCTTCCCAAGTTGCTTTCCACTCAATCCTTTCTTCCACCACAGCCAAATCAGTGAGGAGAGTTGAGTGTTGGGGAGATTATCATTTGAAGCACAAGAGCAAGGAGTTCATCATCATCTACAACATCTATTACCTTTGGAGGGTGGTGCCTCCTAGATTGGTTAGGTGTCGCTGGGAGCCTCCGTCGTCGAGATGTGGAGTTGAACCAAGAAGTTTGTAAGGGCAAGGAGATCGCCTACTTCGTGAAGATCTACCCGAGTAAGGCTAGCCTCCGTGGGCGTGGGCCATGATGGAATAGACAAGGTTGATTCTTCGTGGACCCTTCGTGGGTGGAGCCCTCCGTGGACTCAAGGCAGCTGCTACCCTCCGTGGGTTGAAGTCTCCATCAACGTGGAAGCACGATAGCACCACCTATCGGAACCACGAGAAAAATCACCGCGTCTCCAAAATTGTGTTTGCTCTTCTCCACCTCTCTTTACTACATGTGCAATTTACTTTCCGCTGCCTATACTCTAGAATTGCATGTGTAGGGTGATGCTTGACTTGATCATAATTGTGAATCTGCCAAAAACTGTTCTTTGTCAAAAGGCAGAATTTTTATATTGTCAAGTAGTCTAATCACCCCCCCTCTAGACATACTTTCGATCCTACAGCCCCTGTATTTGGGTGTGCCGCTGTCTTCGAACACTTTGCGTGTTGTGTTGCTTGCTGGAGCCCTCTTTTTTGGCCCGTAAATGGACCTGGCTGGGCCATCTATTTTCCCAGGGTCATGAGTCGGCTTGTATGCGGTGCCGCTTGTTGTTTTTTTGCCTTCATCATCTGGCCGTCTATCCGCCAGCGGCCTCTTTGTTTTTTTTGACTGGGGGCTCTATGGCTTCCTCGTCAAATTCTCGCAAAGCAGCTTAACTCGGGTAGCTCTTTGTTTGGTGGCTATTGCCGTATTTGTCTGCGGTCTTGAGTACTTTGCTCCACCTCATTCTGAGTATGTCTTCTGCTATTTTGAGCTTCTGTTTTTCCTTCTTCAGACTTCTTGCAGTGGCGACGAGTCTTTTGTGAAGGTTCTTATGCTCCGGTGGTGTGTCCGGCATGAGGTCGTCTGGACTGTTTGTTTTGCTGGGCATGGATTGATCATCCGATTCGTCCTGTTCGGACGGTTGCTTGGTTGCATGTTCGTCGTCCACTGGTCTGCCCTGCTCTATTGCTGGGTCCTTAGGAATGCTGTTTTTGTCGAGGCGGGGCTTAGGGCAGCGCTTGCGTCGCCGTTTTGGTTGTTTATCGGCGGGATTATCCTTTGCCGCACCCCGTTGTTCCTCGTTATCGCTTCCCTTTGGGGTATCCACCATATATACGTCGTGTGTTGGGGTGGTCTTCCAGTGCCCTGTAGGCGCTGGTTCTTGATCGTCTCCGGCATCGTCGTCCATACCGTCGATGTCCTCGGAGTCGTAGTCTAGCATGTCGGTTAGATCGTCGACAGTGGCTACAAAGTGGGTGGTGGGTGGGCTTTGAATTTCTTCGTCTTCCGCATCCTAACCATCCTGCCATAGTCCAGCCAGGGCTCTCCGGATAGCGAGAGATGCTTTAGCGACTTTAGGATGTCGCCAAAGGGTGAGTGTTGAAAGATGTGTGCGGCGGTGAACTCCATGATCGGCGCCCAATCGGATTTGATTGGCAGGGGCGCAGGGGGTTCGGAGTCCGGCAGGGAGTCCGGCACCTCGGAGTCACGAGCTTTATAAGGGACGAGGTCAGTGTTCGGATCCATCGCCGTGGAAGTTGCAGCTCCCGAGGCGGTGTCCAGCCACCCGTCCTCGATCTACGCGATCGGCTCCGAATTATGGGTCGGTGCGGATTCGTGTGCGGCCTCCAAGGTACTGTCCGGCGGTAGAGTTAGATCATGCCCATCGTGACAGTGCGGCACGCTCGGCTGTGGCTTGGATCCATCGAAGATCAAGTCTCCGCGGATATCCGTCGTGAAGTTTAGGCTTCCAAATCTGACCTGGCGGCCAGGGGCGTAGCTTTCGATCTGCTCCAGATGGCCAAGTGATTTGGCCTGCAGTGCGAAGCCGCCGGATACAAAGATCTGTCCGGGGAGAAAAGTCTCACCCTTGACAGCGTTGTTGTTGATTGAAGAAGCCATCAAGCCTATCGGTGATAACACAGAGGAACTCTCAATGAAAGCACCAATGTCGGTGTCAAAACCGGCGGATCTCGGTAGGGGTCCCGAATCGTGCGTCTAGGCGGATGGTAACAGGAGACAAGGGCACGATGTTTTTACCTGTGTTCGGGCCCTCTCGATGGAGGTAAAACCCTACTCCTGCTTGATTGATATTGATGATATGGGTAGTACAAGAGTGGATCTACCATGAGATCAAGGAGGCTAAACCCTAGAAGCTAGCCTATGGTATGATTGTTGTAATGGTTGTTCGTCCTACGGACTAAAACCCTCTGGTTTATATAGACACCGGAGAGGGCTAGGGTTACACAGAGTCGGTTACAATGGTAGGAGATCTACATATCCGTATCTCCAAGCTTGCCTTCCATGCCAAGGAAAGTCCCATCCGGACACGGGACGAAGTCTTCAATCTTGTATCTTCATAGTCTTGGAGTCCGGCGGACGATGATAGTCCGGCTGTCCGGACACCCCCTAGTCCAGGACTCCCTCAGTCGTCTATGCTACGGGCCCGCCAGCGGCGAGATGGAAAACACGAGCCGCGCGGAGCTGGTGGAGCGACGACGACCAGAGGATGACCCGGCATCACGGTCGTGCTTCCCCTTGCTGATCCAATGCCACCCCATGGCTACCGGCTGTTGGGGAACGTAGTAATTTCAAAAAAATTTCCTACGCACACGCAAGATCATGGTGATGCATAGCAACGAGAGGGAGAGTGTTGTCTACGCACTCGTGAGACCAAGCGAAGCGCTGACACAACGAGAGGAAGTAGTCGACGTCCTCCCGGTCCAACCGATCCAAGCACCGCACTCCAGCACCTCCGAAGTTCTTGACACGCCAGACAGCTCGATGACGCACCCTCGATCTCCAATCCAAAGAGAGGTTCCGAGGGGAGTTCCACAAGACGACGCGTGGTGGACGATCTTGATATTCTCTGTCGCAGGCTTCGCCTAAGCACCGCTACAATATGATCGAGGTGTAATATCGTGGAGGGGGGCACCGCACACGGCTAAGGAACGATCTCAATGATCAACTTGTATGTCTATGGGGTGCCCCCTGCCCCCGTATATAAAGGACGGAGGGAGGAGGAGGCCGGCCCTAGGAGGAAGGCGCGCCATGGGAGTCCTACTCCCACCGGGAGTAGGATTCCTTCTTTCCTAGTCCAACTAGGTCAAGGGGGGAAAGAGGGAAGTGGAGAAGGAAGGAAGAGGGGGCCGCGCCCAAACCCTTTGTCCAATTGGACTGGGCTTGGGAGGGCGCGCGCTCCTCCCCGGCTCCTTCCCACTAAAGCCCATTAAGGCCCAATACTCTTTCCCGTATTCCTGTAACTCCCTAACTCCAAAAATACCGAATCACTGAACCTTTCCGAACTCCGAATATAGTCGTCCAATATATCGATCTTTACGTCTCGACCATTTCGAGACTCCTCGTCATGTCCCCGATCTCATCCGGGACTCCGAACTCCTTCGGTACATCAAAACTCATAAACTCATAATATAACTGTCATCGAAACCTTAAGCGTGCGGACCCTACGGGTTCGAGAACTATGTAGACATGACCTAGAACTATTCTTGGTCAATAACCAATAGCGGGACCTGGATGCCCATATTGGCTCCTACATATTCTACGAAGATCTTTATCGGTCAAACCGCATAACAACATACGTTGTTCCCTTTGTCATCGGTATGTTACTTGCCCGAGATTCGATCGTCGGTATCCAATACCTAGTTCAATCTCGTTACGCATGTCTCTTTACTCGTTCCGTAATACATCATCTCGCAACTAACTCATTAGTTGTAATGCTTGCAAGGCTTAAGTGATGTGCATTACCGAGAGGGCCCAGAGATACCTCTCCGACAATCGGAGTGACAAATCCTAATCTCGAATACGCCAACCCAACATCTGCCTTTGGAGACACCTGTAGTACTCCTTTATAATCACCCGATTACGCTGTGACGCTTTGGTAGTACCAAAGTGTTCCTCCGCAAACGGAGTTGCATAATCTCATAGTCATAGGAACATGTATAAGTCATGAAGAAAGCAATAGCAACATACTAAACGATCGGGTGCTAAGCTAACGGAATGGGTCATGTCAATCAGATCATTCAACTAATGATGTGATCCCGTTAATCAAATAACAACTCTTTGTTCATGGTTAGGAAACATAACCATCTTTGATTAACAAGCTAGTCAAGTAGAGGCATACTAGTGACACTCTGTTTGTCTATATATTCACACATGTATTATGTTTCCGGTTAATACAATTCTAGCATGAATAATAGACATTTATCATGAAATAAGGAAATAAATAATAACTTTATTATTGCCTTTAGGGCATATTTCCTTCAGTCTCCCACTTGCACTAGAGTCAATAATCTAGATCACATTACCATGTGATTAACATTGATAGTTCACATCATCATGTGATTAACACCCATAGTTCACATCGTCATGTGACCAACACCCAAAGGGTTTACTAGATTCAGTAATCTAGTTCACATCGCTATGTGATTAACACCCAAATAGTACTAAGGTGTGATCATGTTTTGCTTGTGAGAGAGTCTTAGTCAACGGGTCTTTCACATTCAGATCCGTTATGTATTTTGCAATTTTTCTATGTCTACAATGCTCTGCATGAAGCTACTCTAGCTAATTGCTCCCACTTCCAATATGTATCTAGATCGAGACTTAGAGTCATCCAGCTCAGTGTCACAACTTGCATCGACGTAACCCTTTACGACGAACCTTTGGTCACTTCCATGATTGAGAAACATATCCTTATTCCACTAAGGATAATTATGACCGCTGTCCAGTGATCTACTCCTAGATCACTATTGTACTCCCTTGCCAAACTCAAAGGCAAGGTATACAATAGATCCGGTACACAAGATGGCATACTTTATAGAACCTATGGCCAAGGCATAGGGAATGACTTTCATTCTCTTTCTATCTTCTGCCGTGGTCGGGTTTATGAGTCTTACTCAATTTCACACCTTGTAACACAGGCAAGAACTCTTTCTTTGACTGTTCCATTTTGAACTACTTCAAAATCTTGTCAAGGTATGTACTCATTGACAAAACTTATCAAGCATCTTGATCTATCTCTATAGATCTTGATGCTCAATATGTAAGCAGCTTCACCGAGGTCTTTCTTTGAAAAACTCCTTTCAAACACTCCTTTATGCTTTACAGAATAATTCTACATTATTTCTGATCCACAATATGTCATACATATACTTATCAGAAATGCTGTAGTGCTCCCACTCACTTTCTTGTAAATACAGGCTTCACCGCAAGTCTGTATAAAACTATATGCTTTGATCAACTTATCAAAGCGTGTATTCCAACTCCGAGATGCTTGCACCAGTCCATAGATGGATCATTGAGTCTGCATATTTTGTTAGCACCTTTAGGATTGACAAAACCTTTTGGTTGCATCATATACAACTCTTCTTTAATAAATCCATTAAGGATTGCAGTTTTGTTATCCATTTGCCGATTTCATAAAGTGTGGCAATTGCTAACATGATTCGGACAGACTTAAGCATAGATACGAGTGAGAAACTCTCATCATAGTCAACACCTTGAACTTGTCGAAAACCCTTTATGCATAATTCTAGCTTTGTAGATAGTAACACTACTATCAGCGTCCGCCTTCCTCTTGAAAATCCATTTAATCTCAATGGCTTGCTGATCATCGGCAAGTCAACCAAAGTCCATACTTTGTTCTCATATATGGATCCCATCTCGATTTCATGGCCTCAAACCATTTCGCGGAATCTGGGCTCACCATCGCTTCTTCATAGTTCGCAAGTTCATCATGGTCTAGTAACATGACTTCCGAACAGGATTACCGTACTACTCAAAAGCGGATCTCACTCTGGTTTACCTACGAGGTTCGGTAGTAACTTGATCTGAAGTTACATGATCATCATCATTAGCTTCCTCACTAATTTGTGTAGTAGTCACAAGAACAGATTTCTGTGATGAACTACTTTCCAATAAGGGAGAAGGTACAATTACCTTCTCAAGTTTTCTACTTTCCTCCCACTCACTTCTTTCGAGAGAAACTCCTTCTCTAGAAAGGATCCATTTATTAGCAACGAATGTTTTGCCTTCGGATCTGTGATAGAAGGTGTACCCAACAATTTCCTTTGGGTATTCTATGAAGACGCACTTCTCCGATTTGGGTTTGAGCTTATCAGGATGAAACTTTTTCACATAAGCATCGCAGCCCCAAATTTTAAGAAATGACAACTTTGGTTTCTTGCTAAACCACAGTTCATATAGTGTCGTCTCAACGGATTTAGATGGTGCCCTATTTAACGTGAATGCAGCTGTCTCTAATGCATGATCCCAAAACGATATTGGTAAATCGGTAAGAAACATCATAGATTGTACTATATCCAATAAAGTACGGTTATGACGCTCGGACACACCATTATGATGTGGTGTTCGGTGGCATGAATTTGTGAAACTATTCCACATTTTTTAATTGAAGACCAAACTCAGAACTCAAATATTTTTCTCCGCGATCGATCGTAGAAACCTTATTTTCTTGTCACGATGATTTTCCACTTCACTCTGAAATTCTTTGAACCTTTCAACTATTTCAGACTTATGTTTCATCAAGTAGATATACCCATATCTGCTCAAATCATCTGTGAAGGTCGAAAATAACGATACCCGCCATGAGCCTTAACACTCATTGGATCGCATACATCGATGTATTATTTCCAATAAGTCGGTTGCTCGCTCCTTTATTCCGGAGAACGGGTCTTAGTCATCTTGCCCATGAGGCATGGTTCGCAAGCATCAAGTGATTCATAATCAAGTGATTCCAAAATCCCATCAACATGGAGTTTCTTCATGCGCTTTACACCAATATGACCTAAACGGCAGTGCCACAAGTAAGTTGCACTATCATTATTAACTTTGCATCTTTTGGTTTCAATATTATGAATATGTGTATCACTACGATCGAGATCCAATGAACCATTTTCATTGGGTGTGTAACCATATAAGGTTTTATTCATGTAAATGTAAACAACAGTTTATTCTCTTACTTAAATGAATAACCGTATTGCAATAAACACGATCAAATCATATTCATGCTCAATGCAAACACCAAATAACATTTATTTAGGTTCAACACTAATCCCGAAAGTATAGGGAGTGTGCGATGATGATCATATCAATCTTGAAACTACTTTCAACACACATCGTCACTTCACCCTTAACTAGTTTCTGTTTATTCTGCAACTCCCGTTTCGAGTTACTAATCTTAGCAACTGAACCAGTACCAAATACCGAGGGGTTGCTATAAACACTAGTAAAGTACACATCAATAACATGTATATCAAATATACCTTTGTTCACTTTGCCATCCTTCTTATCCGCCAAATACTTGGGGTAGTTCTACTTCCAGTGACCAGTCCCTTTGCAGTAGAAGCACTTAGTCTCAGGCTTAGGTCCAGACTTGGGCTTCTTCACTTGAGCAGCAACTTTCTTGCCGTTCTTCTTGAAGTTCCCTTCCATCCCTTTGCCCTTTTCTTGAAACTAGTGGTCTTGTTAACCATCAACACTTGATGTTCTTTCTTGATTTCTACCTTCATCAATTTCATCATCATGAAAAAAAACTCGGGAATCATTTTTATCATCCCTTGTATACTATAGTTCATCACGAAGTTCTACTAACTTGGTGATGGTGACTAGAGAATTCTGTCAATCACTATCTTATCTGGAAGATTAACTCCCACTTGATTCAAGCGATTGTAGTACCCAGACAATCTGAGCACATGCTCACTAGTTGAGCGATTCTCCTCCATCTTTTAGCTATAGAACTTGTTGGAGACTTCATATCTCTCAACTCGGGTATTTGCTTGAAATATTAACTTCAATTCTTGGAACATCTCATATGGTCCATGATGTTCAAAACATCTTTGAAGTCCCGATTCTAAGCCATAAAGCATGGTGCACAAAACTATCAAGTAGTCATCGTATTGAGCTAGCCAAACGTTCATAACGTCTGCATCTGCTCCTGCAATAGGTTTGTCACCTAGCGGTACATCAAGGACATAATTCTTCTGCGCAGCAATGAGGATAAACCTCAGATCACAGATCCTATCTGCATCATTGCTACTAACATCTTTCAACACAGTTTCTCTAGGTACATATCAAAACAAACATATGAAAGCAACTTCGCGAGCTATTGATCTTACAACATAATTTGCAAAATACTACCAGGACTAAGTTCATGATAAATTTAAGTTCAATTAATCATATTACTTAAGAACTCCCACTTAGATGTACATCTCTCTAGTCATCTAAGTGATCACGTGATCCAAATCAACTAAACCATAACCGATCATCACGTGAGATGGAGTAGTTTTCAATGGTGAACATCTTATGTTGATCATATCTACTATATGATTCACGCCGACCTTTCGGTCTCCGTGTTCCGAGGCCATATCTGCATATGCTAGGCTCGTCAAGTATAACTCGAGTATTCTGCGTGTGCAAAACTGGCTTGCACCCGTTGTAGATGGACGAGAGCTTATCACACCCGATCATCACGTGGTGTCTCGGCACGATTTAACTTTGGCAACGGTGCATACTCGTGGAGAACACTACTTGATAATTTTAGTGAGAGATCATCTTAAAATGCTACCGTCAATCAAAGCAAGATAAGATGCATAAAGGATAAACATCACATGCAATCAATATAAGTGATATGATATGGCCATCATCATCTTGTGCTTGTGATCTCCATCTTCGAAGCACCGTCATGATCACCATCATCACCGGCGCGACACCTTGATCTCCATCGTAGCATCGTTGTCGTTATGCCATCTATTGCTTCTATGACTATCGCTACCGCTTAGTGATAAAGTAAGGCAATTACAGGGCGTTTGCATTTCATACAATAAAGCGACAACCATATGGCTCCTGCCAGTTGCCGATAACTTCGGTTACAAAACATGATCATCTCATACAATAAAATATAGCATCACGTCTTGACCATATCACATCACAACATGCCCTGCAAAAACAAGTTAGACGTCCTCTACTTTGTTGTTGCAAATTTTACGTGGCTGCTACGGGCTTAGCAAGAACCGTTCTTACCTACGCATCAAAAACCACAACGATAGTTCATCAAGTTGGTGCTGTTTTAACCTTCACAAGGACCGGCCGTAGCCACACTCGATTCAGCTAAAGTGAGAGAGACAGACACCCGCCAGTCACCTTTAAGCAACGAGTGCTCGTAGCGGTGAAACCAGTCTCGCGTAAGCGTACGCGTAATGTCGGTCCGGGCCACTTCATCTCACAATACCGCTGAACTAAAGTATGACATGCTGGTAGGCAGTATGACTTATATCGTCCACAACTCACTTGTGTTCTACTCGTGCATATAACATCAACGCATAAAACCTAGGCTCGGATGCCACTATTGGGGAACGTAGTAATTTCAAAAAAATTTCCTACGCACACGCAAGATCATGGTGATGCATAGCAACGAGAGGGGAGAGTGTTGTCTACGTACCCTCGTAGACCGAAGCGGAAGCGTTGACACAACGTAGAGGAAGTAGTCGTACGTCCTCCCGGTCCAACCGATCCAAGCACCGTTACTCCAGCGCCTCCGAGTTCTTGACACGCGTACAGCTCGATGACGCACCTCGATCTCCAATCCAAGAGAGGTTCCGAGGGGAGTTCCACAAGACGACGGCGTGGTGACGATCTTGATGTTCTCTGTCGCAGGCTTCGCCTAAGCACCGCTACAATATGATCGAGGTGTAATATCGTGGAGGGGGCACCGCACACGGCTAAGGAACGATCTCAATGATCAACTTGTATGTCATGGGTGCCCCCGCCTCAGATATAAAGGAGGGAGGGAGGAGGAGGCCGGCCCTAGGAGGAGGGCGCCAAGGGAGTCCTACTCCCACCGGGAGTAGGATTCCTTCTTTCCTAGTCCAACTAGGTCAAGGGGAAAGAGGGAAGTGGAGAAGGAAGGAAGAGGGGGCCGCGCCCAAACCCTTTGTCCAATTCGGACTGGGCTTGGGAGGGCGCGCGCTTCTCCTGCTCCTTCCCACTAAAGCCCATTAAGGCCCAATACTCTTCCCGTATTCCCGTAACTCCCGGACTCAAAAATACCGAATCACTCGGAACCTTTCCGAACTCGAATATAGTCGTCTAATATATCGATCTTTACGTCTCGACCATTTCGAGACTCCTCGTCATGTCCCCGATCTCATCCGGGACTCCGAACTCCTTCGTACATCAAAACTCATAAACTCATAATATAACCATCATCGAAACCTTAAGCGTTGCGGACCCTACGGGTTCGAGAACTATGTAGACATGACCTAGAACTATTCTTGGTCAATAACCAATAGCGGGACCTGGATGCCCATATTGGCTCCTACATATTCTATGAAGATATTTATCGGTCAAACCGCATAACAACATACGTTGTTCCCTTTGTCATCGGTATGTTACTTGCCCGAGATTCGATCGTCGAGATCCAATACCTAGTTCAATCTCGTTACGGCAAGTCTCTTTACTCGTTCCGTAATACATCATCTCGCAACTAACTCATTAGTTGTAATGCTTGCAAGGCTTAAGTGATGTGCATTACCGAGAGGGCCCAGAGATACCTCTCCGACAATCGGAGTGACAAATCCTAATCTCGAAATACGCCAACCCAACATCGCCTTTGGAGACACCTGTAGTACTCCTTTATAATCACCCGATTACGTTGTGGCTTTGGTAGTACCCAAAGTGTTCCTCCGCAAACGGAGTTGCATAATCTCATAGTCATAGGAACATGTATAAGTCATGAAGAAAGCAATAGCAACATACTAAACGATCGGGTGCTAAGCTAACGGAATGGGTCATGTCAATCGATCATTCCACTAATGATGTGATCCCGTTAATCAAATAACAACTCTTTGTTCATGGTTAGGAAACATAACCATCTTTGATTAACAAGCTAGTCAAGTAGAGGCATACTAGTGACACTCTGTTTGTCTATATATTCACACATGTATTATGTTTCCGGTTAATACAATTCTAGCATGAATAATAGACATTTATCATGAAATAAGGAAATAAATAATAACTTTATTATTGCCTCTAGGGCATATTTCCTTCACCGGCAAGGAGTGGGTGAGAGGAATGCTTGGCGGGATAGGGTTTGCTCTCTCGTGTCGGGGCTCGAGGAGGCAGCCGAGCTCGAAAGTGGAAGTTGTGGACTGACCGGTCCACGGCTTCCACTTAAGAAGGACGATGACTGGGCAGCTAGGTGGCTGACAGCCGGGGCCCGCCGCGTGTCGGCAGTTAATTTGGGCGGTGGAGGTAGGCGTACGACCGCCACGTGTCCCCACATCGGATGAAAAGCGAGCGTGTGCCCATTCGTTTGCTATCCGTCTAGACGCAAACCAGGAGTAAGTTTGCTCTAGAAATGGGGTGGGCCGGAAGCGAAATGGACAAAATTTGTGGATGCGGCCGCACGTTGGGCCGTGGCGTCCAATACGGTCTTGCATCGATTCGCAGGCCGGCCCGGACCTGCTTTTTCCACAAAGTGATGGGAGGGAGTTATACGGGTGTTGGGACCGCTTCCACGCCCACGATTGACTAACCTGGCCCACCTTAAACCCTCCTTCCTTGCCACATGCTTCCCGGTCCGGTGTCAGCTACTTGCATTCATGCCGCAGTAGGGCCGCTTTGCATTGATGCGATCTCTTACTGGCTGTTCGCACACGAACACGTCACTGTGTACCCTCGACACCGGGGGTGATACCCCGCAGCTCGCGTCGAAGGAGACCCGACTGGCAGCCCGATACGCAGGATAGTCGGCAGATGCTTTTGTAGACCCAAAATCCCACACGCCCGGGAGGGACCCCGTCAGGGCGCGTGATGGCTATGGGCTGCCCTAGGTCGACCTGATCGCCCCTAGGGCCTCGTGGATCGCTGCCCTGCAACAACAAGAACAGACGAAGAACGAGGACGAAGAAGAACAAGGGAGAGAGATAAAAGTAAGGTAAAAGGTGGTAGATTATTTGTTCGATTGTGTGTTGTTGAATTGGCCATCACCTCACATCTATTTATAAGGTGGCTGGACTTCCCATACAAGAAAAGGACTCCAAATCTCGTTTAAATTCTTCCAAAATTAACCGAACTCGGATTAAGTATTTTTGAGACAGCAGTTCAGTTTTTGTGTTTCACAGGCCAAATACAACCTCGTATGAAGATGCGCCCAAAATAAAATTTAACCGTTTTGACGAGACGAACAACTTTCAAGTTGAACGTTTTTTGATTTGATGCCATCTTAAGGGCTGAATCTCTCGCGCGACCCATCAGACATCGTGTCTGGTGCCTCACGCCACTTTTTGCCTCGTGGTAGGGCTGCACTCCAATGGCTCTAACTTTTGCATACGAACTCAGATTGAGATGATTTTTATATCAGAATCGACCATATCGATGAGACGAAGACAATCTGTGTAGAAACTTTTCTCATATGATGTCATCTTGGAGGCTCAATTGGCCGAACAATACTCTGAATACAAAATCTTAATACTTTGAGCATAGTTTCGACCCTTGAGATGAGGTCGGATGGCGATGGCCCAAACTTCAAAGATTTTCATGTCGATAATACGAAAAAATTTCATGTAGATCACTTCTCCATTTGATTCCATATTAATTAAGTTCTTGACGGTGCCAAAATCTGGTGTCAACACATGCCCCCCCTGTTTTCTGGCAAAACTTGGATGCCGAAAAATAATTTGCCCAGAGTTTGTTCTAAGGACAATGTCAACACTCCATCATCCATTTATATGTGCTTAGGGCGATAATTATATATAGGCCATGTCTTTGTTTAGGGCGATAGTTATATATCGGCCACTTTGATTAGTAACAAAATACAACTAATCGAATGTATGGTGATTAGGTAAAACCCTTGCATGTTGTAAGAAGTTATATTGCATACATGGATCAAAATAAGTCCATGGAGGGTAACCAGTCATACCTGAGGATGAATTCCATGTCATTGGCATCAATGGCATAGTTGGAGAATGTGGATAATGTGTGCACCGAAGACGTTGAAACCTTCGGCTTGGTCGTTCATAATTTTCACATTTTTCTTCTTCTTTACCTTTGCGTCACTTCTTGCAATGGAACCTTGCACATCACTCTTGTTTTGATTATTTACTTTGAGAAACTATGCCATGTTTCTCTTTTCAAGCTCTTGTGCACTGAGTTTTTGTAATTTCTTCTTTTGCCAATACGACATGCCGAGTGAGCGCCCCAGCTGTGATTTTGTCTGAACTAATGACAATTCTTGTTTTACCTTCTGCACTTTCAACTTCTTTTCTTCAGATTTGGCACTTTGATTCTCAACAATTGATTGCTTCATCTCATTGCCTTTAGTAGCCCATGTTAACACTTTAATAGGCTCTTTATCCTTCAAGATCAAATCTGAATTGGCACTCTTGTGACCATCTTTTTTAACTCGATATACTTGTTTGAACAACTCTTTCTTCTTTCTTGAGCTCTGGACCGATTGTTTCTTATTGAAACGGTCTTGAAAATATGACTACTCACTGAACATTGATATTCTTGGAGCTGCATAATAATGGTGAGATGGTCTAAAATATGATGGAGTATGTGCCATTGTATCATACATGTCCCATGATGAATATCGATCTACATGAGCATAGGGAGGCATCCACGATATTGGCATTGGCGGCCGAAAATAAGGATATGAATAGGTTGCATTAAAATTCTCTTCTTGCCAATACCGATCCTTGGATTTGCTCCTAGGGGGTGATCTTGATGCTTTTGCATTACTCGGCCGATAAGCACCATTCTCTTCACTTCTATTTTGATATTTATCTAATAACTGTGCAAAAGTGACCTTGGATTTCTTGTGCTTATTGCGGGCTTTATCTCCTTTGGTTTTGCTTGCATCGATCTTTGGATTGCTTTGTTGCCCCCCAGTCCTTGGCGTCTTCATTGTATCTTCGATAGGACTCATGCCTTCAAGAATATTTTCATTGTGCTCTTGAAGAACTTCTTTACTTGAAAGCTTGATCCCATCACCTGCAGTTTTTATCTTCTCATCTTTAAAGAATCGTCTTGAAGCAGCCAATTCAAAGAGTTTTTTCCATTAGGACTAATCAGAATAGACTGGTCATCCCTTGGTGTTTCAACAAATTTTATTCGTCCTTTATCAATGGCCAATTTAACTATTTGACGAAACATGTTGCAATCCTCAAAATTATGCTTGGACGAATTATGCAACTTGCAATACATTCGTCCTTGGATAGATGGCTTCACATGGTGATCAAGAACTCTAATGTAATTATTTTTCAGCAACAAATCAAATATTTGATCGCACATGCTTGAATTGAGGGTAAACTTTGTATTCTCTAGACGATCTTGCTGTGAGAACGGCTTTGGAGTTAAGCAAATGAATGGTTCAAATTTTCCATTATCCCATTCGGCTATGCATTGTGTTTTGCACTCTATCTCTGATGACTTTGAAAAGGAAATTATACTATCATCGGTTTTCTCAACAGAGTATAACATTGGCTTTAAATTTCTGAAATCAAAGTAGTTAGAACATACATGTCTCAATTGACCCCATACGTAAGCCAAGTATGAAGCAAGCAAAGATACCCAAATAGATGTGATCTTTAAGTAAAGCAATGGGAAAAAGCTTTGGTTGCAGTAATAAGTCACTATCGGTCTCTTTCAATGGTACAATATATTGACTGATATGCTTTGTAACAATTTTATTGCGAACAAGTAAATTTTCCTTCATCATTGGTCTTTCAAAATTACTTATACGATTTTTTCTAATAGATGTATCAACAGTAAAGTTGCGACCAAATCTGAAAATAGGTAAATCACTTGCTAGACATACCTGTTTAAATATGTTTGGAGAGCATGACAATGGTGTAATTTGAATGATACTTTGTTCCGCTTTTAGTTGGCTCCCCAACGCCTTGTCATCCTCTTTTTCTTCAATAGATCTGGCAGATATAATATTTGATTCGGCTTTTTCATAACCAAATTTTCTTTGTTACCCGAATCAATACTTTTATGTTTTTGAATTTGCAAGGCTTCTCGCTCTTGTCTAATTTCTGCCCACATCTCAGCTTGGCGAGCTTTAAACTTTTTCATCTCAATTTCCATCCACTCCTCATGAGATTTCCCTCCGATACTTTGAGAATCTTTCGACGATGAGGTGCCAAAACTTTTTAATTGATTAAGGGGTACACTGGATGGTACAACACTGGACGACTGCATCATTTGCACAAATCTAGCTTTTACAGCAGCAAAATCATGAGGTTTCCCGCCTTCTATTAGTTCCTGACGAATAGAGTTGCACAAATCCCAAGAGAATGTAAGTTTGTTCTCAATTACCTAGTCTGGATATGGTTGCCCCCCGATGCTTTTTGATTCTTTCGGTAATGAGATGTTGCCGAAATTCTGTAATTGTGTAGGGGGGACATGATATGCCACGATAGTAGGTGAATGCATTTGAGCTCCTCCGGAAGTTTCACTTATTCGGCCGTGACCGTGTAGGTGTGGAGACAAATTATGGACATAAACACTTGCGTATGGTGCCAAAAAATTAGTAGCATATGGGGTGTAGCATATGATGTTTTAGGGTAATTGGCCGAATAACTAGTAGTAGCATGGCCAATTCTCCTATCCACTGACATGTTTCGATTAACATACTGCAAGGTATTTGCCGATGAATAAAAAGTTGAAACACTTTGCTGCATACTATTGGAAGTTCTACATGGGGTGTCTCAACGTGATTAACCAAACTCATCATGTTGTTCATCGGCATATAGATTTGTGGGGTTGCCGATGCATGGGAGTTGGGATACATATGTGGCATGTTGCTAAAATTATATGAAGTTGAAGCATGAAGATTACTTTGAATCGGCTGTTGCGCATAACTAGATGCATGATTGAGCCGACACATTATGCTCATTAAAAGATCTAGCAACAACATGTGCATTATTTGCATCTACATAAGTAAATTGGGTAGTCATATTACCTTTGTAGATTGCAAACCCTAGATTACGACCTCTTCGTAGCAAGAACGGGCTGGAGACCCTACAAAGCTTCGTCCCCAGCAGAGTCGTCAAAAAGTGTGTTCGCACATGAACACGTCACCGTGTACCTGATACGTCTCTAACGTATCTATAATTTTTAATTGTTCCGTGCTATTATATTATTTGTTTTGGATATTTAATATGCATTTATATGATATTTTATATTATTTTTGGGACTAACCTATTAACCGAGAGCCCAACGCTAGTTTCTGTTTTTTCCTGTTTTAGAGTTTCGCAGAAAAGGAATACCAAACAGAGTCCAAATGGAATGAAACTTTCGCGATGTTCTTTCTTGGATCAGAAGCAAACCAGGAGACTTGGAGATGAAGTCATTGACTCAATGAGGCGGCCACGTGGGCGAAGGCGCGCCCAGGGGGGTAGGGCGCCCCTACCTCGTGGGCCCCTCGGAGCTCTCCTGACCTAGTTCCTTCGCCTATATATACTCTTATACCCAAAAACATCAGGGGGAGCCACGAAAACAATTTTCCACCGCCGCAACCTTATGTGCCCGTGAGATCCCATCTAGGGGCCTTTTCCGGTGTCCTGCCGGAGGGGGATTCGATCACGGAGGGCTTCTACATCAACACCATTACCCTTCCGATGAAGCATGAGTAGTTTACCTCAGACCTATGGGTCCATAGCTAGTATCTAGATGGCTTCTTCTCTCTCTTTGATTCTCAATACCATGTTCTCCTTGATGTTCTTGGAGATCTATTCGATGTAATAGTCTTTTGCGGTGTGTTTGCCGAGATCCGATGAATTGTGGATTTATGATTAGATTATCTATGAATATTATTTGAGTCTTCTCTGAATTTTTATATGCATGATTTGATGTCTTTGCAAGTCTCTTCGAATTATTGGTTTAGTTTGGCCTATTAGATTTGTTTTTCTTGCAATGGGAGAAGTGCTTAGCTTTGGGTTCAATCTTGCGGTATCCTTTCCCAGTGACAGTAGGGGCAGCGAGGCACGTATTGTATTATTGCCATTGAGGATAAAAAGATGGGGTTTTCATCATATTGCTTGAGTTAATTCCTCTACATCATGTCATCTTACTTAATGCGTTACTCTGCTCTTTATGAACTTAATACTGTAGATGCATGCTGGATAGCGATCAATGTGTGGAGTAATAGTAGTAAATGCAGAATCATTTAGGCCTACTTGACACAGACGTGATGCCTATATTCATGATCATTGCCTTAGATATCATCATAATTATGCGCTCTTCTATCAATTGGTTAGCAGTAATTTGTTCACCCACTGTAAAATTTACTATCTTGACAGAAGCCACTAGTGAAACCTATGGCCCCCGGGCGTCTTTTCCAATATGTTGAATCTCTTTTACATCATACTAGTTTCCGATCTACTATTTTGCAATCTTTTACTTTCCGATCTATAAACCAAAAACACCAAAAATATGTACTTTACCGTTTATCTATCTCTATCAGATCTCACCTTTCCAAGTAATCGTGACGGGATTGACAACCCCTTATCGCGTTGGGTGCAAGTTTGTTGATTGTTAGTGAAGGTATTTGGTGACTTGTGCGTTATCTCCTACTGGATTGATACATTGGTTCTCTCCTACTGGATTGATACCTTGGTTCTTTAACTGAGGGAAATACTTTACTCTACTTTGCTGCATCATCCTTTCCTCTTCAAGGGAAAAACCAATGCATGCTCAAGAGGTAGCAGGAAGAATTTCTGGCGCCGTTGCCGGGGAGATCTACGCCAAGTCAAGACATACCAAGTACCCATCATAAACTCTCATCTCTTTAATTACATTATTCCCCATTCGCCTCTTGTGTTCCTCTCCCCCACTTGTAAAATGATTTTCGAAAAGATTTTCCTTTTTCTTCGCCCCTCTTCCTTTAGATCTTTTGATTGCTTGTGTTACCATGTGCCTTATTTTTGCTTGCATTTTCGCTTGCTAATAGTTTATGGATCCTCATCCACTTACTAATCTTTTTAAGAGATCTAATTAAGATTAACCAATTTTGTAACATCCCATTTTTTAAAATTTGGAATGTTAATAGATCATTCATATTTTGATGCATTGTTTGTCTTTTTCTTAATATTTTGTTCATTATTCAACACAAGGAAAAAAAATATTGGAGAGGATATAACATGACTTATCCCCTGCTAATTTTTTTATACTGTTCATAATATTATTTGGGGTTCATAGGATTTATTTTTGTAACTATAGAATCTCAAACTATTTTATATATTGTTGTAATGCTCTTTATTGGCTTGTATTGCATAAAATAGTTTTCCAAAAATTTCAATAGAGTTATAAAAATTTCACTGTTTTATATAACAGTAATAATATTGGTATGTATATTTTTGGTATTTTTAGGAAGTAACCTGCTATTGTTGTTTTTGGCCAATAGTTCATTGTGAAGTTAGGCTGCGCTGTAGCAACCCAACGCGCCGTCTCTTTTTCATCGCCCACTGCGCTGGAGCAGTGCAGCAACCACTAGCAGGATGAAGCCCAACGAGCAACCCACCCCGCCGATTTCTATTTTTCCCTTTCTCTTCCCTTGTGCCGCTGCCAACCGGGTCCCGTCTGTCATCTTCAATCCCCAGCGTGCTCTTCCTGAACTACTGCTGTAGCCGAACCCAGGGCGAGTCGAATTGATCGATTCTGATCGATCTGCTGCCCTAGCCTAGTCCCGACTCCTTATAAATAATCCCCACCAGCTTCTCGTCTGAGATTTTGCAAAACGGAGGTCTCTCGTGCCCTATAACTCGCAGCCCGATCTCGCCGGAGTCTGCTGAAGCTGAAGCTCCTACGCCGCCGATTTCTTCAGCACCGGAGGTTCCTAGCCTCTCCCTTCTCCTCTGTGCTCCTCTCCTAGGTTCCCTCTACCTCCCTCAACTTATAAATCTCGTAGGGACGCAACAGAACAACCCCTCGGCCCTGCAGGAAGTTTGGCGTTGCTGCCCGAGTCACAGCCGGACCTCACCGTTGTGGGAGCAAGCCCCGGTCATCCCTGTTTACGTGTTCGAGCTCGAGTTTCACTGACTCCGGTGGCACCCTGTCCCATCTTCTCAGATCCCCGGAGATACCCCCAGCGATGCCACGATCAAGACCCGAGCCGCCCCACGCCGTTCTTCCTCAACTCCGGCGACGTCTTTTCCTCTATTCCGCGGTGAGCGTCTCCAATCCGTCCGATCTTCCTCTGACGGTCGAGATTAGATCGACAATTTTTTTATGAACCGTTTTTGTTTAAGTCGCAGTCATTCACCGTTTAAGCCTCGCGGCGAGCAGTTTCCAGTCATTCACGTCGCTCCACGAGGCTGTTCGCTACAGTAGCCTCTGCAGCAGTAAAAAAACAGAGAGTTCTTTTTGTCTTTTTACAGATTTTCCACCTAATTTCAGTTAGCTATATCATGAGATCCGTAACTCCAAATTCATCGATTCTTTTTCTAGTGCACTCGTAGTTACCAGGAGAGTACTGTAGAACCAAAATTTCATATTTTTGTATTGTTTAAATTTGAATTTAACCTTCCGGAAGATATATCTTTGAAACCGTAGATCCAAATTAGTTGATTCTTTTTGCATTGTGATCCTACTAGCTTGTATATAATATTTACCAACTGATATGTTCTGTTATTTAAGTTTTTATTTTAATTTCTTGTTGTTGACTTTATTGTGGTGTTATATGAATACGATTTATTTATCGATGCCTTCGTTAATCATACAGATTGTCCAGAGTGTGAGGCGGAACAGAATTAAGCATTAGAGTACTTCAACACCATTCAAGGCAAGTTTGCACTTTTGATTTTGCTCATCCTATATTCTGCTATGCATGTGTGGTTTTATGCTATGACATATGTTTGGCCTGATATGTGTATCCTGTGTTGTCATGTTTCGGCATTGATTATGTTATGTGATGGTGTGATCAAGTTGCTATGGTAGACGTGGGCATGTGTTGAGTAATCCATGAAAGGGGTGAGTGTTTATAGCCATAGGCTCTGGATTATTAACCAGGTGAATGTGTCATTGGCAGAGCGCTCTATTATCCCTAGAGAATGCGCCATTGACCGGGCACTTGAGGCGAGGTATAGTTTTCGGAAGATAAATCAGGTGAATGCGTCCTTGACAGAGTGCTCTATTGTTCCTAGAGAATGCGCCACTGACATAGCGCACTTGAGATACTTCTCAAGTTCTTGTCATTTTTACTTAGAATCTTTGGGGTTATCTTGGGCGAATAAAGTTAGAGGCGTTTGTAAGTTCAGTTAGTGGAGGTGGGTGAAGACATTCTTCTCCAAACTAACTTGAGTGTTTTGTTTGTCGTACTTTGCTTATGGATGTAGGTTTGCTATATCATATTGTGTGATTTGCCAATACATTCAATGTATTGACCCTTGTGGCTGCAACTTATCATGTTGCGGGATTTTCAGATGATTAATGAGATACAGTAGGGTCGCGAGTCTTCACTCGGCATTTTCGCCAGTGGGCAGTGATGGGACTCATCGTTTAGTTATGCTACATTTCCGTTGTTATTATTGAATAAAGCTAGCTAAGTGCTACTCAATTCGTAATACTTTGTTAATTCTAGATCATACGTTGTAGTAAATTATGCACTTGTTGTTTGATATTCCTATGTACTGTATGTGCTAGCGAATTGATCCAGGGACTAGCACGGTAAGCATAGAGACATCGAATCTTATCAGGTTCGGGCCGTTACGAATTTCTAGTGATTTGAGTACACTAGATTATCTTTATGAGGTTTTGCTTGAAATCCGTGAATTTGAAAATTGTGATGAAGTGCTTTATGAAGTGATTCACGATATATCTTTGAATAAAAAGCATGATTGCAATGATGTTATTATAAATTCTATTAATGTCAATTGTGCTAATAATGTGCAAAACCCTAAGCTTCGGGATGCTAATTTTGCTATGTCTACTACTTGTTGCAATGACCATGATTGGGGTGATTCTTCTTATGATATGGAAAATTTATTTTAGCCCCATGATGAATATGAGATTGATAATAATGTTTGCAATAATATAGAAAGTGTATTTGGAAGAGTGTCAACTTTAGATCCCACATATTTGGATAATGTTCAATCTTATGAAATTTTTGATAAAAGTGGGTTTGGAGAGGTCATGACTTTAGTTAATGATAATCCCACTATTTTGGAAGAGTGCCAACTTTGCATGCATGTGGATCTTGTTGAGAATATGTTATGTCATAGCTATATTGTTGAATTTTCTTATGATCCTACATGTAATTATTATGAGAGAGGAAAATCTGGTTGTAGAAATTTTCATGTTACTAGATTACCTCTCCTCATGTTGAGATTGTTATCGTCTCTTTCTTCTTCCTTGCATATGCTAGTTTTTGCTTGCCATGATAATTTTTTTGTTTATAAAATGCCTATGCATAGGAAGTATGTTAGACTTAGATGTGTTTGTCACGTGTTTTATGATGCTCTATTTGTGCTTAAATTCTTGTCTTTCATGTGAGCATCATCAAAATTATCAATGCCTAGCTAAGGGCGTTACACAATAGCGCTTGTTGGGAGGCAAACTAATTTTATTTTTGTTCTTTGATTTTCGTTCCTGTTTAGTAATAAATAATTCATCAAGCCTCTGGTTAGATGAGGTTTTATGTTTTAATTAGGGTTCGTGCCAAGTTAAACCTTTAGGATAGCTTACGGTGATAGTTGTGTTGATCCTGCTCAAAATCAGAAACTTTTGCGCCCAGGAATATAATTTTCATAATTCACAGAAATGTGTTTTTGAGCTGATTCTTTTTGCTCTAGATTGGTACACAAATTGCTAAGAGTTTTCTAATTGTTCAGAATTTCTGAAGTTAACAAAGTATTCGAGAGTTACAGATTTCTATAGACTATTCTGTTTTTGACAGATTCTGTTTTTTGCGTGTTGTTTGCTTATTTTGATGAATCTATGGGTAGTATCAGGGGGTATGAACCATGGAAAAGTTGGAATATAGTATATATTACACCAATATAAATAAATAATGATTTTCCAACAGTATCTTAAAGTGGTGATTTGTTTTCTTATACTAACGGAGCTCATGAGAGTTTCTGTTGAGATTTGTGTTGTGAAGTTTTCAAGTTTTGGGTAAGGATTCAATGGACTATGGAATAAGGTGTGGCAAGAGCCTAAGCTTGGGGATTACCAAGGCACCCCAAGGTAATATTCAAGGACAACCAAAATCCTAAGCTTGGGGATGCCCCGAAAGGTATCCGTCTTTCGTCTTCGTCTATCGGTAACTTTACTTGAGGCTATATTTTTATTCACCACATGATATGTGTTTTGCTTCGAGCGTCTTGTATGATCTGAGTCTTTGTTTTTTAGTTTACCACAATCATCCATGTTGTACACACCTTTTGGGAGAGACACACATGAATCATGATTTATTAGAATACTCTATGTGCTTCACTTATACCTTTTGAGCTAGGCAATATTGCTCTAGTACTTCACTTATATGTTTTTAGAGCACGACGGTGGCTTTATTTTATAGAAATTTATGAACTCTCATGCTTCACTTATATTATTTTGAGAGTCTTTTATAACATCATGATAATTTTCTTTGGTTATAAATTTAGTCCTAGTATGATAGGCATCCAAGAGGGATATAATAAAAACTTTCATATAAAGTGCATTGAATACTATGAGAAGTTTAATTATTTATGATTGTTTTGAGGTATTAAGATGGTGATATTAGAGTCATGCTAGTGGAGTAATTTTGAATTTTAGAAATACTTGTGTTGAGGTTTGTGAGTCCCGTAGCATGCACGTACGGTGAACCGTTATGTAACGAAGTTGGAGCATGAAGTATTTATTGATTGCCTTCCTTATGAGTGGCGGTCAGGGATGAATGATGGTCTTTTCCTACCAATCTATCCCCCTAGGAGCATGTGTTTAGTACTTCGTTCAATGACTAATAGATTTTTGCAATAAGTTTGTGGTTTCTTTTTGACTAATTTTGAGTCCATGGATTATACGCACGCTCACCCTTCCACCATTGCTAGCCTCTCCTATGCTGCACAACTTTTGCCGGTACCATACACCCACCATATACCTTCCTCAAAACAGCCACCATACCTACCTATTATGGCATTTCCATAGCCATTCGGAGATATATTACCATGCAACTTTCCACTGTTCCGTTTATTATGACACGCTTCATCATTGTCATATTGCTTTGCATGATCATGTAGTTGACATCGTATTTGTGGCAAAGCCACCTTTCATAATTCTTTCATACATGTCACTCTTGATTTATTGCACATCCCGGTACACCGTCGGAGGCATTCACATAGAGTCATATTTTGTTCTAAGCACTGAGTGTAATTTTTCGAGTTGTAAGTAAATAGAAGTGTGATGATCATCATTATTAGAGCATTGTCCCATGTGAGGAAATAAAAAAGGAAAAAAAAGAGGCCAAAGAAGCCAAAATAAAAAAGAGGCCAAAGAAGCCAAATAAAAAAATGAGAGAAAAAGAGAGAAGGGGCAATGTTACTATCCTTTTTCCACACTTGTGCTTCAAAGTAGCACCATGATCTTCATGATAGAGAGTCTCTTATTTAGTCACATTCATATACTAGGGAGAATTTTTCATTATAGAAATTGGCTTGTATATTCCAATCATGGGCTTCCTCAAATGCCCTAGGTCTTCATGAGCAAGCAAGTTTGATGCACACCCACTTAGTTTCTTTTTGAGCTTTCATACACTTATAGCTCTAGTGCATCCGTTGCATGGCAATTCCTACTCACTCACATTGATATCTATTGATGGGCATCTCCATAGCTCATTGATATGCCTACTTTATGTGAGACTATCTCCCTCTTTTTGTCTTCTCCACAACCACCATATTCTCTTCCACCATAGTTCTATGTCCATGGCTCATGCTCATGTATTGTGTGAAAGTTGAAAAGGTTTGAGAACATCAAAGTATGAAACAATTGCTTGGCTTGTCATCAGGGTTGTGCATGATTTGAGTATTTTGTGTGACGACAATGGAGCATAGCCAGACTATGTGATTTTGTAGGGATAAGCTTTCTTTGGCCATGTTATTTTGAGAAAACATAATTGCCTTGTTAGTATGCTTGAAGTATTATTGTTTTTATGTCAATATTAATCTTTTGTTTTGAATCTTTCGGATCTGAACATTCATGCCACAATAAAGAGAATTACATGGATAAATATGTTAGGTAGCATTCCACATCAAAAATTCAATTTTTATCATTTACCTACTCGAGGACGAGCAGGAAGTAAGCTTGGGGATGCTTGATACGTCCCCAACATATCTATAATTTTTTATTGTTCCATGCCATTATATTATCTGTTTTGGATGTTTAATATGCATTTATATGCTATTTTACATTATTTTTTGGACTAACCTATTAACTGAGAGCCCAATGTCAGTTTCTGTTTTTTTGCCTGTTTTAGAGTTTCGCAGAAAAGGAATACCAAACGGAGTCCAAACGTAATGAAACTTTTGCAATGTTCTTTCTTGGACCAGAAGCAAACCAGGAGACTTGGAGATGAAGTCGAAGACTCAACGAGGAGGCCACCTGGGGGGAGGGTGCGCCTAGGGGGGTAGGGCGCGCCCCCTACCTTGTGGACCCCTTGGAGCTCTCCTAACCTAGTTCCTTTGCCTATATGTACTCTTATACCCCAAAAACATCAGAGGGAGCCACGAAAACACGTTTCCTTCGCCGCAACCTTTTGTATCCATGAGATCTTATCTAGGGGCCTTTTTCGGCGTCCTGCCAGAGGGGGATTCGATCACGGAGGGCTTCTACATCAACACCATTACCCTTCCGATGAAGCGTGAGTAGTTTACCTCAGACCTATGGGTCCATAGCTAGTAGCTAGATGGCTCCTTCTCTCTCTTTGATTCTCAATACTATGTTCTCCTCGATGTTCTTGGAGATCTATTCAATGTAATACTCTTTTGCCATGTGTTTGCGAGATCCGATGAATTTTGGATTCATGATCAGATTAACTATGAGTATTATTTGAGTCTTCTCTGAATACTTATATGCATGATTTGATGTCTTTGCAAGTCTCTTTGAATTATCGGTTTAGTTTGGCCTACTAGATTGGTTTTTCTTGCAATGGGACAAGTGCTTAGCTTTGGGTTCAATCTTGTGGTGTCCTTTCCCAGTGACAGTAGGGACTGCAAGGCACGTATTGTATTGTTGCCATAGAGGATAAAAAGATAGAGTTTTCATCATATTGCTTGAGTTAATTCCTCTACATCATGTCATCTTACTTAATGTGTTGCTATGTTCTTTATGAACTTAATACTCTAGATGCATGCTGGATAGCGGTCAATGTGTGGAGTAATATTAGTAGATCCAGAATCGTTTCGGTCTACTTGATATGGACATGATGCCTATATTCATGATCATTGCCTTAGATATCGTCATAATTATGCGCTCTTCTATCAATTGCTCGGCAGTAATTTGTTCACCCACCGTAATATTTACTATCTTGAGAGAAGCCACTAGTGAAACCTATGGCCCCCGGGTCTCTTTTCCATAATATTGAATATCTTTTCCATCATACTATTTTTCGATCTACTGTTTTGCAATCTTTAACTTTCCGATCTACAAACCAAAAATAGCAAAAATATTTACTTTACCGGCTATCTATCTCTATCAGATCTCACTTTTGCAAGTAACCGTGAAGGGATTGACAACCCCTTATCCTGTTTGGTGCAAGTTTGTTGATTGTTTGTGCAGGTATTCGGTGACTTGTGCGTTGTGTCCTACTGGATTGATACCTTGGTTCTCAAACTGAGGAAAATACTAAATCTACTTTGCTGCATCACCCTTTCCTTTTCAAGGGAAAAACCAACGCATGCTCAAGAGGTAGCATTACCCTCAACGTCGGGGGTGATACACCGCAGCTCGCATCGAAGGAGACCCGACCGGCAGCGTGATACGCAGGACAACCGGTGGATGCTTTTGTAGATCTGAAGCCCACACACCCGGGAGGGACCCTGTCAGGGCGCGTGGCGGCTATCCGTCTAGACACAAACCAGGAGCAAGTTTGCTCTAGAAATGGGGTGGGCCGGACGCGAAATGGACAAAATTTGTGGATGCGGCCGCACGTTGGGCCGTGGCGTCTGTCCGTTTGGGTCAAAAGGGATGTACGTGGACCAGATGGGGTCGTGCGTTGGAGTTGGCCTTAGGGCATCTACAACGCTGACTCTCAAACCATCCGCAGCCGTCCGAACCGCATGGTTCACACATGTTTTGCCATCCAATATGGTCTTGCATCGATTCGCAAGCCAGCCCGGACCTGCTTTTTTCTGCAAAGTGAGGGGATGGGGGTTATGCAGGCGTCGGGACCACTTCCACGCCCACGATTGACTAACCTGGCCCACCTTAAACCCTCCTTCCTTGCCACATGCTTCCAGGCGCGGTGCCAGCTGCCTGCATTCATGCTGCTGTAGGGCCACTCTGCATTGATGCGATCTCTTACTGGTTGTTCGCATACGAACACGTCACAGTGTACCCTCGACGTCGGGGGTGATACACCGCAGCTCGCGTCGAAGGAGACCCGACCGGCAGCCCGATACGCAGGACAGCCAGCGGATGCTTTTGTAGACCCGAAACCCCACACACCCGGGAGGGACCCTTTTAGCGCGCGTGAAGGCTATGGGCTGCCCTAGGTCGACCTGATCGCCCCTAGAGCCTCGTGGATCACCGCCCTGCAACAACAAGAACAGACGAAGAACGAGGACGAAGAAGAACAAGGGAGAGAGATAAAAGTAAGGTAAAAAGTGGTAGATGATTTGTTCGATTGTGTGTTGTTCAATCAGCGTCACCTCTCATCTATTTATAAGGTGTGTGGACTTCCTGTATAATAAAAGGACTCCAAATTTCGTTCAAATCCTTTCAAAATTAACCGAACTCGGATTAGGTATGTCTGAGACAGTAGTTCGGTTTTTGTGTTTCACAGGCCAAATACGACCTCAGATGAAGATGAGCCCAAAAGAAAATTTAACTGTTTTGACAAGACGAATAACTTTTGTGTTGAACATTTTTCGATTTGAAGCCATCTTAAGGGCCGAATTGCTCGCGCGACCCATCAAACATCGTGTCTGGTGCCTTGCACCAGTTTTTGCCTCGTGGTAGGGTTGCACTCCGACGGCTCTAACTTTTGCATACGAATTTAGATTGAGACGATTTTTATATCAAAATCAACCATTTCAATGAGACGAAGACAATCTGTGTAGAAAAGTTTCTCATATGAAGTCATCTTGGAGGCTTAATTGGTCGAACAATACTCTGAATACAAAATCTTAATACTTTGAGCATAGTTTCGGCCCTTGAGATGAGGTCGGATGGCGATGGCCCAAACTTCAAAGATTTTCATGTCGATAATACGAAAAATTTCATGTAGATCACTTTACCATTTGATTCCAGATTAATTAAGTTCTTGACGGTGCCAAAATCTGGTGTCAACACTGGCCCCGACATTGAAGCAGCGCGCTGACCGAGAGCATCGCCCGCACCACATCCCATTTGTTCGTGCCTGTTCAATGTCGGAGAGATGTTTACTGTATGAGACAGGACAAATATCCACCATGTCCATGCAATGCCCTTTCATCCATATGTCGCCATTAAGAAGGCTCGTCGGCCAAGGAACCAACTCTAGCTCCACGCATTGACGCACCCAGACGCTTGTTCTCACAGGAATCTGCTATTTAAAGGCGGCCACACCGGGCTAAACTCCATACCACAACACATCCACTCCACATCCTCCTCCCTTGCACCACATCCACCATGACTCCAAGCTCTTGTACTATGTGGAAGAGCCGCTGTCATGCGAGCAGAAGCACGAGGTGGCTGTCCTTGCAGCTGTTGGGGAACGTAGTAATTTCAAAAAATTTCCTATGCACACGCAAGATCATGGTGATGCATAGCAACGAGAGGGGAGAGTGTTGTCTACGTACCCTCGTGAGACCGGCGAAGCGATCACAACGTAGAGGAAGTAGTCGTCGTTCTCCTCGCGATCCGACCGATCCGGCGCCGTTACTCCGCGCCCCGAGTTCTTGACACACGTACAGCTCGATGGCGCCCTCGGGCTCCAATCCAGTGAGAGCCGGGAGGGAGAGTTCCGTCGGACGACGGCGTGGTGGCGATCTTGATGTTCTACCGGCACAGGCTTCGCCTAAGCTTTGCGACGATATAACCGAGGTGGAATATGGTGGAGGGGGCACCGACACGGCTAAGGATCGATCCGTAGATCAACTTGTGTGTTCTAGGGTGCCCCCTGCCCCGTATATAAAGGAGCAAGGGGGTGCGGCTGGCCCTTGGGAGGCGGCCGAGGAGTCCGACTCCCACCGGAGTAGGACTCCCCTTCCTAGTTGGAGTAGGATTGGGGGAGGGAAGAGGGAAGGGCGCCCCCTCTCCTTGTCCTATTCGGACTAGGGGAGGCGCGCGCCTGCCCCGGCCGGCCCTTCCTCTTCTCCCTCATGGCCCACTAAGGCCCAATAGCCCCGGGAGGTTCCAGTAACCCCGGTGTTCGGTAAAATCCGATTTCACGGAACCATTCGAACTCAAATATAGGCTTCCAATATATCAATCTTTATGTCTCGACCATTTCAAGACTCCTCGTCATGTCCGTGATCACATCCGGACTCGAACTTCTTCGGTACATCAAAATACATAAACTCATAATATAACCGTCATCGAAACCTTAAGCGTGCGGACCCTACGGTTCGAGAACAATGTAGACATGACCGAGACACGTCTCGGTCAATAACCAATAGCGGGACCTGGATGCCCATATTGGCTCCTACATATTCTCTGAAGATCTTTATCGGTCGGACCGCATAACAACATCGTTGTTCCTTTGTCATCGGTATGTTACTTGCCCGAGATTCGATCGTCGGTATCCAATACCTAGTTCAATCTCGTTACGGCAAGTCTCTTTACTCGTTCCGTAATACATCATCTCACAGCTAACTCATTAGTTGTAATGCTTGCAAGGCTTCATGATGTGTATTACCGAGAGGGCCCAGAGATACCTCTCCAACAATCGGAGTGACAAAACCTAATCTCGAAATCGCCAACCCAACATCGCCTTTGGAGACACTGTAGTACTCCTTTATAATCACCCGATTCGTTGTGACGTTTGGTAGCACCAAAGTGTTCCTCCGTAAACGGGAGTTGCATAATCTCATAGTTATAGGAACATGTATATGTCATGGATAAAAGCAGTAGCAACATACTAAACGATCGTGTGCTAAGCTAATGGAATGGGTCATGTCAATCAGATCATTCAACTAATGATGTGACCTTGTTAATCAAATAACAACTCTTTGTTCATGGTTAGGAAACATAATCATCTTTGATTAACAAGCTAGTCTAGTAGAGGCATACTAGTGACATATTGTTTGTTTATGCATTCACACATGTATCATGTTTCCGGTTAATACAATTCTAGCATGAATGATAAACATTTATCATGAAATAAGGAAATAAATAATAACTTTATTATTGCCTCTAGGGCATATTTCCTTTAGTCTCCCACTTGCACTAGAGTCAATAATCTAGATTACATAGTAATGATTCTAACACCCATGGAGTCTTGGTGTTGATCATGTTTTGCTCGTGGAAGAGGCTTAGTCAACGGGTCTGCTACATTCAGATCCGTATGTATCTTGCAAATCTCTATGTCTCCCATCTAGACTAGATCCCGGATGGAATTGAAGCGTCTCTTGATGTGCTTGGTCCTCTTGTGAAATCTGGATTCCTTCGCTAAGGCAATTGCTCGATATTGTCACGAAAGATTTTCATTGGACCCGATGCACTAGGTATGACACCTAGATCGGATATGAACTCTTTCATCCGCACTCCTTCATTAGCTGCTTCGAAGCTGCTATGTACTCCGCTTCACATGTAGATCCCGCTTCGACGCTTTGTTTAGAACTGCACCAACCGACAGCTCCTCCGTTTAGTGTAAATCGTATCCGGTCTGCGATTTAGAATCGTCCGGATCGTGTCAAAACTTGCATCAACGTAACCGTTCGATGAGCTCTTTGTCACCTCCATATCGAGAAACATATCCTTAGTCCTTTTCGGTATTTCAGGATGTTCTTGACCGCTGTCCGATGATCCACTCTGGATTACTTTGGTACCTCCTGCTAAGCTTATAGCAAGGCACACATCAGTCCGGTACACAAGATTGCATACATGATAGAGCCTATGGCTGAAGCATAGGAACATCTTTCATTTTCTCTCTATCTTCTGCAGTGGTGGGGCATTGAGTCTTACTCAACTTCACACCTTGTAACACGAGCAAGAACCCTTTCTTTGCTTGATCCATTTTGAACTTCTTCAAAATTTTGTCAAGGTATGTGCTTTGTGAAAGTCCAATTAAGCGTCTTGATCTATATCTATAGATTTTGATGCCCAATATGTAAGCAGCTTCACCGAGGTCTTTCATTGAAAAACTCTTATTCAAGTATCCCTTTATGCTATCCAGAATTCTATATCATTTCCGATCAGTAATATGTCATCTACATATAATATCGAAATGCTCTGAGCTCCCACTCACTTTCTTGTAAATCTGAGGCTTCTCCAAAAGTGCATATGAACCCAAATGCTTTGATCACACTATCAAAGCGTTTATTCCAACTCGAGATGCTTGCACCAGTCCATAAATGGATCGCTGGAGCTTGCACACTTTGTTAGATCCCTTTGGATCGATAAAACCTTCTGGTTGCATCATATACAACTCTTCTTCCAGAAATCCATTCAGGAATGCAGTCTTTACATCCATTTGCCAAATTTCATAATCATAAAATGCGGCAATTGCTAACATGATTCGGACGGACTTAAGCATCGCTACGGGTGAGAAGGTCTCATCGTAGTCAATCCCTTGAACTTGTCGAAAACCCTTTGCGACAAGTCGAGCTTTAATAGACGATAACATTACCGTCGTCGTCGGTCTTCTTCTTGAAGATCCACTTGTTTTCTATTGCTTGCCTACCCTCGGGCAAGTCAACCAAAGTCCATAATTTGTTTTCATACATGGATCCCATCTCGATTTCATGGCTTCAAGCCATTTTGCGAATCTGGGCTCACCATCGCTTCTTCATAGTTCGTAGGTTCATCATGATCTAGTAGCATGATTTCCAGAACAGGATTACCGTACCACTCTGGTGTGGATCTTACTCTGGTTGATCTACGAGGTTCTGTAGTAACTTGATCTGAAGTTTCATGATCAACATCATCAACTTCCTCACTATTTGGTGTAGATGTCTTAGAAACCGGTTTCTGCGACAAACTACTTTCAAGCAAGGGAGAAGGTACAATTACCTCATCAAGTTCTACTTTCCTCCCACTCACTTCTTTCGAGAGAAACTCCTTCTCTAGAAAGGATCCATTCTTAGCAACAAATGTCTTGCCTTCGGATCTGTGATAGAAGGTGTACCCAACTGTCTCCTTTGGGTATCCTATGAAGACACATTTCTCGATTTGGGTTCAAGCTTATCGGGTTGAAGCTTTTTCACATAAGCATCGCATCCCCAAACTTTAAGAAACGACAACTTTGGTTTCTTGCTAAACCATAGTTCATAAGGTGTCGTCTCAGCGGATTTTGACGGTGTTCTATTCAGTGTGAATCGGCTGTCTCTAGAGCATAACCCCAAAATGATAGCGGTAAATCTGTAAGAGACATCATAGATCGCACCATATCAAGTAAAGTGCGATTCGACGTTCGGACACACCATTACGTTGTGGTGTTCGGGTGGCGTGAGTTCTAAACTATTCCGCATTGTTTCAAATGTAGACCAAACTCGTAACTCAAATATTCACCTCCACGATCGATCGTAGAAACTTAATTTTCTTATTACGATGATTTTCAACTTCACTCTGAAATTCTTTGAACTTTTCAAATGTTTCAGACTTATGTTTCATTAAGTAGATATACCCATATCTGCTTAAATCATCTGTGAAGGTGAGAAAATAACGATATCCGCCACGAGCCTCAACATTCATCGGACCACATACATACAGTATGTATGATTTCCAACAAATCTGTTGCTCTCTCCATAGTACCGGAGAAGCGGGGTTTTAGTCATCTTGCCCATGAGGCACGGTTCGCAAGTGCCAAGTGATTCATAATCAAGTGACTCCAAAAGTCCATCGAGATGGAGTTTCTTCATGCGCTTTATACCGATATGACCTAAGCGGCGAGTGCCACAAATAAGTTGCACTATCATTATCAACTCTGCATCTTTTGGCTTCAACATTATGAATATGTGTATCACTACTATCGAGATTCATCAAAATAGACCACTCTTCAGGGTGCATGACCATAAAAGATATTACTCATATAAATAGAACAACCATTATTCTCGATTTAAATGAATAACCGTCTCACATCAAACAAGATCCAGATATAATGTTCATGCTCAGCGCAGCACCAAATAACAATTATTTAGGTCTAAAACTAATCCGAAGGTAGATGTAGAGGTAGCGTGCCGACCGCGATCACATCGACTTTGGAACCATTTCCCAGCGCATCGTCACCTCGTCCTTTGCGGTGTTAAGCAATCCGTAGTCCTGTTTGAGTTGCAAATATTAGCAATGAACCAGTATCAAATACCAGTGCTCTGCGAGCTCTAGTAAGGTACACATCAATAACATGTATATCACATATACCTTTGTTCACCTTGCCATCCTTCTTATCCGCCAAATACTTGGGGCAGTTCCGCTTCGGTGACGATGTCGCTTGCGGTAGAAGCACTCGGTTTCTGGTTTAGGTCCAGATTTGGGTTTCTTCTCCGAGCAACAACTTGCTTGCTGTTCTTCTTGAAGTTCCCTACTTCTTCCCTTTGCCTTTCTTCTTGAAACTAGTGGTCTTATTGACCATCAACACTTGATGCTCCTTCTTGATTTCTACCTCCGCAGCCTTTAGCATTGCGGAGAGCTCGAGTATAGTCTTTACTAACCCTTGCATATTATAGTTCATCACGAAGCCTTTTTAGCTTGGTGGCGGTGATTGAAGAATTACATCAATGACACAATCATCCGGAAGATTAACTCCCGGTTGAGTCAAGTGATTGTAATACCCGGACATTTTGAGTATGTGCTCACTTGTAAACTATTCTCCTCCATCTTGCAGCTATAGAACTTATTGGAGACTTCATATCTCTCAATCCGGGCATTACTGTTGGAATATCAACTTCAACTCTGGAACATCTCATATGCTCCATGACGTTCAAAACGTCGTTGAAGTCCGGTTCTAAGCCGTAAAGCATGGCACACTAAACTATAGAGTAGTCATCAGCTTTGCTCGCGAGACGTTCTTAACATCGTCGGTTGCATCAAGAAGACGCTGGCACCTAGCGGTGCATCCAGGGCGTAACTCTTACGTGCAGCAATGAGGATAATCCTCGAGTTCGGACCCGATCCGTGTAGTTGCTACCATCATCTTTCAACTTTGCTTTCTCAAGGAACGCATTAAAATTCAACGGAACAACAAAGACGAGCCATCTATCTACAATCAAACATAGACAAGCAAGATACTATCGGTACTAAGTTCATGATAAATTTTAGTTCAATTAATCATATTACTTTAGAACTCCCACTTAGGCGGACATCGCTCTAGTCATCTAAGTGATCACGTGATCCAAATCAACTAAACCATAACCGATCATCACGTGAAATGGAGTAGTTTTCAATGGTGAACATCTTATGTTGATCATATCTTCTATATGATTCACGCTCGACCTTTCGGTCTCCGTGTTACGATGCCATATCTGCATATGCTAGGCTCGTCAAGTATAACTGAGTATTCTGCGTGTGCAAAACTGGCTTGCACCCGTTGTAGATGGACGTAGAGCTTATCACACCCGATCATCACGTGGTGTGCAGGCACGATGAACTTTGGCAGCGGTGCATACTCGGGAGAACACTTCTTGATAATTTAGTGAGAGATCATCTTATAATGCTACCGTCAATCAAAGCAAGATAAGATGCATAAAAGATAAACATCACATGCAAATCAATATAAGTGATATGATATGGTCATCATCGTCTTGTGCTTTGTGATCTCTATCTTTGCAGCACCATCATGATCACCATCGTCACCGGCGCGACACCTTGATCTCCATCGTAGCATCGTTGTCGTCTCGCCAATCTTATGCTTCTCGACTATCGCTACCGCTTAGTGATAAAGTAAAGCATTACGAAGCGATTGCATTTCATACAATAAGCGACAACCATATGGCTCCTGCCGATTGCCGATAACCGGTTACAAAACATGATCATCTCATACAATAAAATATAGCATCACGTCTTGACCATATCACATCACAACATGCCCTGCAAAAACAAGTTAGGCGTCCTCTACTTTGTTGTTGCAAATTTTACGTGGCTGCTACGGGCTTAAGCAAGAACCAATCTCACCTCGCATCAAAACCACAGCGATACTTCGTCAAATAGACTCGTTTAACCTTCTCAAGGACCGGGCGTAGCCACACTCAGTTCAACTAAAGTGAGAGAGACAGACACCCGCCGGTCACCTTTAAGCAAAGCGAGTGCTCGTGGCGGTGAAACCAGTCTCGCGTAAGCGTCTGGCGTAATGTCGGTCCGGGCGCTTCATCTCACAATACCGCTGAACCAAAGTATGACATCTTTGGTAGGTAGTATGACTTGTATCGCCCACAACTCACTTGTGTTCTACTCGTGCAAAACATCAAACCATAAAAACCTAGGCTCGGATGCCCTTTGTTGGGGAACGTAGTAATTTCAAAAATTTCCTACGCACACGCAAGATCATGGTGATGCATAGCAACGAGAGGGAGAGTGTTGTCTCGTACCCTTGTAGACCAAGCGAAGCGATCACAACGTAGAGGAAGTAGTCGTACATTCTCCTCGCGATCCGACCGATCCGGCGCCGTTACTCGGCGCCCGAGTTCTTGACACACGTACAGCTCGATGGCGCTCCTCGGGCTCCAATCCAGTGAGAGCTTCGGGAGGAGAGTTCCGTCGACCTGACGGCGTGGTGGCGATCTTGATGTTCTACGGCGCGAGGCTTCGCCTAAGCTTTGCGACGATATGACCGAGGTGGAATATGGTGGAGGGGCACCGACACGGCTAAGGATCGATCCGTAGATCAACTTGTGTGTTCTAGGGTGCCCCCCCCAGATATAAAGGAGCAAGGGGTGCGGCCGGCCCTTGGAGGAGGCGCGGAGGAGTCCTACTCCCACCGAGTAGGACTCCCCCTTCCTAGTTGGAGTAGGATTGGGGAGGGAAGAGGGAAGGGGCGCCCCCTCTCCTTGTCCTATTCGGACTAGGGGAGGGTCTGCGGCCTGCCCTGGCCGGCCCTTCCTCTTCTCCCTCATGGCCCACTAAGGCCCAATAGCCCCGGGAGGTTCCAGTAACCCCGGTGTTCGAATAAAATCCCGATTTCACCCGAACCATTCCGAACTCAAATATAGGCTTCCAATATATCAATCTTTATGTCTCGACCATTTGAGACTCCTCGTCATGTCCGTGATCACATCCGGGACTCCGAACTTCTTCGGTACATCAAAATACATAAACTCATAATATAACCGTCATCGAAACCTTAAGCGTGCGGACCCTACGGTTCGAGAACAATGTAGACATGACCGAGACACGTCTCCGGTCAATAACCAATAGCGGGACCTGGATGCCCATATTGGCTCCTACATATTCTACGAAGATCTTTATCGGTCGGACCGCATAACAACATCGTTGTTCCTTTGTCATCGGTATGTTACTTGCAGAGATTCGATCGTCGGTATCAATACCTAGTTCAATCTCGATACCGCAAGTCTCTTTACTCGTTCGTAATACATCATCTCACAGCTAACTCATTAGTTGTAATGCTTGCAAGGCTTCAGTGATGTGTATTCTTGAGAGGGCCCAGAGATACCTCTCCGACAATCGGAGTGACAAAACCTAATCTCAAATCGCCAACCCAACATCTGCCTTTGGAGACACCTGTAGTACTCCTTTATAATCACCCGATTCGTTGTGACGTTTGGTAGCACCAAAGTGTTCCTCCGTAAACAGGAGTTGCATAATCTCATAGTTATAGGAACATGTATATGTCATGGATAAAAGCGGTAGCAACATACTAAGCGATCGTGTGTGCTAAGCTAATGGAATGGGTCATGTCAATCAGATCATTCAACTAATGATGTGACCTTGTTAATCAAATAACAACTCTTTGTTCATGGTTAGGAAACATAACCATCTTTGATTAACAAGCTAGTCTAGTAGAGGCATACTAGTGACATATTGTTTGTTTATGCATTCACACATGTATTATGTTTCCGGTTAATACAATTCTAGCATGAATGATAAACATTTATCATGAAATAAGGAAATAAATAATAACTTTATTATTGCCTCTAGGGCATATTTCCTTCAGCAGCCGCCTGGCAGACCCTCCGTGCCTGGCGGATCGAGCACGACATGCACGACAAAATTATGGTCATTGCAACTGCAAAAGAATAAATACAAGAGTCAGGGTGGGCGAGGAGTCCTGAAAACCCTAGCTCTTATCACTTTTATAAAGGCAAGGCTAGGGGTAGCTCACATCCATCTAGTCCTTAGCCATATTCAACATCCTTTTGTAACCCCTTGCATGAGGTGCTCCCACATCAATACAAAACAAACAAAGATGTAGAGTATTACCTCACCATGAAGGCATAAACATGGGTAAAGTCCTCGTGCGAACTCCCCTATGGTACTTCTGGTACACTCGGTACCCTACCGAGGGATCCGGTCGCTTTCTGCATCATCAATTCCTAATTCAAATCTCAGAGACAGGGATCCCATGATACTTCTAGGGAAGTACACCCAAATTACAACTAACAATTATCTGGTAAATATCATATCTTCAACAACATCGCCAAATAAAACTAATTCACTCCTATAAAATTTAATTTTTAAGACTGGTACTTGCTCAAAGGCACATAAGATTAATTTTATATTTTTAGCACATTGTTCATCATATTGAAAAATAAAATAGTGTCATCAACATATTGTAACATCTTCACCCTCTAATCAGTACATTCACACAAAACACCCTGAACCACCCCCATTAACTTTAGCCCTGTCCATGATAATGGTCACGACATCAGTTGCCAGATCAAAGAGCAAAGGAGAAATAACATCTCCTCACCTTAGTCCCTTATAGGTTTAAAATAGGGACCAGTCTCATCTTGACTTTGACTCCAACATGTCCACCCCTCATTGTGTACATGATCCAATCACACCATTTTTAGAGAAAACCTTCATTCTCAGCATGTGGTGAACAAAAGGCCACTTCTTTTTTCATAGAATTTTCCAAAATCACGTTGAATATGAGGGCATTCTCCTTCTTATGATGTACTCCCTCTGACCCAAAATAAGTGACTCAACTTTATACTAACTTTAGTACAAAGTTGAGTCACATATTTTGGGATGGAGAGAGTATATAACTTAGAGCTTTATGCAAAACTACAACTCCTTCCATAATCTATCATCCTTTGATAACAGAAGATTGCTCTCTAGAAATAATGGGAGCAACCACTTTGCGCAATGTATTAATAAGGACTTTAATAATAATTTTTGTCATGGTTTTAGTTCAAATTTGAACTTATGAATTATGGAATGAAGGGAGTAACATTAACAAGCAAGTAAGTTTGAAATTTTGAATTTTTTAGCATTCAAAGTCTTAGGGATCAAAGCAATAATGCCACAACAAAGTTTAAATATGTCCAGAACCCAACTATGGAAATCATCAAGAAATGCCTTGAGATCCCATTTCACCAAATCCCAAAAATCCTGATAAAAACCAACATTAAATCCATCAGGACCCGAGTTTTTATTTCTTCCATCTGAAAGACCGTTGAATGCATTTCTGCCATAGAAAAGGGTTTAGTCAGCTGGTCAACATGAGCCTCAGAAAGTTGACGGATATCCTAAGCAACTAGAGATATATTGGATTCATCAAGATTCCCAAACTTTTTTTGGGGCAAAAGAATATAATACATCAATTGTTCATCACCTTCAATAACACCCTCATCCAGATCCAAAGAAAAAAAATCCTATCTTGTATGTCTTCCATTAGCTTTAGCATAGCTAGTTTTGCTATCTCCTTCTTTAATTTCTTTTTCTACACACCTCTATAACCATTTCAATTCTTCTTGTTTAATAAGCATGTTTAATTGGGCCCAAAGCTCAATCTTCTCATGTCTATCAACTACAGATAAACCATGTAACTCAACATTCTTATCAATGCCATCAAGTTTAGCTAGTATTTTCAACTTCATTTTTCCATACCAAGAATCTGCATTTTTGTTCCATCCCTTAACTTTCTTTCTCAAAATTCTAAGTCTCTTTTGCCATGTATGTAGGTTAGAACTAGAATAAGGAGCAAACCAAATAGACTTAACTTAGTCTCTAAAGCCATATCTATTCAGCCAAGCATTTTCATATCTCAAAAAGGGTTGCTTGTCATAATGAGATTTAGAGTCTAAGAATAAAGGGATATGGTCGGAGACTTCACTCTCAAAAGCATGAAATATAGACAAAGGATAGTGTTCCTTCCAGTCATAACAAACTAAAACTCTATGTAGGGTTGTTTCATAATAGGATCAACATGGTTATTACCCAAGTATAATTCCTGCCATAAAGTGTGAATTCCCTCTGACGAACATGTTCAACTATGGCATTAAACATAAAGATCCAATGACTAGTTTCATGGTGTTTGTTGTTTTCACATTTTACTTAATGATATTACAATCCAGCCAACTAGACATAGTAAAGGTTTATCATGGTAAAGCCTCGAAAGTTCAGCTAGGAAAGCAACATTCCTCTCCAGCTAAGTATCTCCATAAACAGTAATCAAATTCTAATTAAATTTGGCAATTTTGTCCAAGACTAAGACACTAAAAATGTAAGTGCCAATCTTCTGAATGAGATAAAAAAATCCATATTAATACCAACTAAAATAACTCCAGATCTACCTCTAGGAGGGCCCCAAATCCAGCAAAAGTTCTTGCCACCACATCGACAGTGAAGCTCATTGCTACTTCTTGAGCTTGCATTGGTTTTTCCCTTGAAGAGGAAAGGGTTATGCAACAAAGTAGAGATAAGTATTTCCCTCGATTAAGAACCAAGTTATCAATCTAGTAGGAGGAACACACAAGTCCCCAATAGTTGCACCTACACAAACAAACAAATACTTGCACCCAACGCGAAAAAGGGGTTGTAAATCCCTTCACGGTCACTTGCAAGGATGAGATCTGGTAGAGATAGGTATAAAGGATAAATAAAAGTTCAAAATAAAGTTAAAGTAAATACATTACAACAATATATTTTTGTGTTTTTGGTTTTATATATCTGAAAATAATATGATAAAAATAGATCCGGGGGCATAGTTTTCACTAGAGGCTTCTCTCCTGAAAGAAAAACATATAGAGGATAAACAAATTACTTTTGAGCAATTGATAGAAAAGCGCATAATTATGACTATATCCAAGGCAATGATCATGATTATAGGCATCACGTCTGTGACAAGTAGACCGACTCCTGCCTGCATGTACTACTATTACTCCACACATCATCCACTATCCATCATGCATCTAGTGTATTAAGTTAACAAGAACGGGGTAACGCCTTAAGCAAGATAACATGATGTAGAGGGATAGATACAATCAATATAAATAAACCCCACCTTTTTATCCTTAGTGGCAACAATACAAATACATGCCTCGCTACCCTTTCTGTCACTGGGTGAGGACACCGCAAGATTGAACCCACTACAAAGCACCTCACCATTGCAAGAAAAATCAATCTAGTTGGCCAAACCAAATCAATAGATCGGAGAGAAATACAAAGCTATCAAATAGATATCTGATCATAAATCTAAAATTCATCGGATCTCAACAAACGCACCGCAAAAGAAGATTACATCAAATAGATCTCCAAGAACATCGAGGAGAACATTGTATTAAAGATTAAAGAGAGAGAAGAAGCTATCTAGGTAGTAGCGATTAACCCGTAGGTCTGTGGTAAACTACTCATACATCATTGGAAGGGCAGCAAGGTTGATGTAGAAGCCCTCCATGATCGAATCACTTTCTGGTGAAATGCCGAAAAAGGCCCCAAGATGGGATCTCACGAGAACACAAGCTTGCAGCAGCGAAAAAGTATTTTTTGTGCGCCCTTTGGTATACAGGGAATATTTGGATATTTATAGAGCAAAGATTAGGGTTGGAGGATGATACGTCCATTTTGCATCATGTTTTTATGTTGATATTTACCGCATTATGGATTATTATTTCACTGTATGATACAATTCTTATACATTTTCTCTCTTATTTTACAAGATTTACATGAAGAGGGAGAACGCCGACAGCTGGAATTCTGGACCGAAAAGGAGAAAAATCTGAGATACCTATTTTGCACAACTCCAAATGTCCTGAAACATTACGGAGAATTGTTTTGGAATATATAAAAAATATTGGGTGAAGAAACAACAGAAGGGGACCCACCAGGTGGCTACAAGCCTATGGAGCGCGCCTCCCGAGCTTGTGGGCCCCCTGGCCAGCCCTCGGTGTCCATCTTATGCTATATGGAGGGTTTTGACCTAGAAAATATCAGAAGGAAGCTTTTGGGACGAAGCTCCACCGTCTCGACGCTGAACCTGGGTAGAAGCAATCTAGGGCTCCGGCATAGCGATTCTACCGGGGAAACTTCCCTCCGGGATGGGGAAATCGAAGCCACCGTCATCACCCATGATCCTCTCATCGTCATAGGGTCAATCTTCATCAATATATTCACTTGCACCATGTCCTCTCAAACCCTAGTTCATCTCTTGCATTCAATCTTTGCCTCAGAACCTCGGATTGGTACGTGTGGGTTGCTAGTAGTGTTGATACTCCTTGTAGTTGATGCTAGTTCGTTTATTTGGTGGAAGATCATATGTTAAGATCATATGAACATGCTTTCGGAGTAGTTATGTTTGTTCCTGAGGACATGGGAGTAGTCTTGTTATAAGTAATCATGTGAATTTGGTATTCGTTTGATATTTTGATGAGATGTATGCTGTCTTTCCTCTAGTGGTGTCATGTGAATGTCGACTACATGAAACTTCACCATGATTTGGGCCTAGGGGAAGGCACTGGGAAGTATCAAGTAGATGATGGGTTGCTAGAGTGACAGAAGCTTAAACCCTAGTTTATGGGTTGCTTCGTAAGGGGCTAATTTGGATCCACATGTTTCATGCTATGGTTAGATTTATCTTAATTATTATTCCATAGTTGCAGATGCTTGAGAGAGGGGTTAATCATAGGTGTCTAACTAAGGACAACACCCAAGCACCGGTCCACCCACTAAATTACCAAAGTAACGAACGCGAATTATATGAGCATGATGAAAGCTAGCTTGACGATAATTCCCATGTGTCCTTCGGAGCGCTTTGCTTTATATAAGACTTCGTCCAGGCTTATACTTTGTTAAAAAAAGGATCGGGCCACCTTGATGCACCTTTGTTATAGTTGTCACTTGTTACCCATTATGAATTATCTTACTAGCAAACTATCTGTTACCGATAATCTCACTACTTGCAGAAAATACCTTGCTGAAAACCGCTTGTCATTTCCTTCTGCTCCTCATTGGTTTCGACACTCTTAGTTATCGAAAGGACTACAATTGATCCCCTATACTTGTGGGTCATCAAGACTCTTTTCTGGCATCATTGTCGGGGAGTGAAGCACCTTTGGTGAGTGGAATTTGGTAAGGAAACATCTATATTACGTGTTGAAATTTATTGTCACTTGTCAGTATGGAAAATAATCCTTTGAGGGGCTTGTTTGGGGTATCTTTGATGACCCACAAGTATAGGGGATCTATCATTGTCCTTTCGATAAGTAAGAGTGTCGAACCCAACGAGGAGCAAAAGGAAATGACAAACGGTTTTCAGTAAGGTTTTCTCTGCAAGCACTGAAATTGTAGGTAACAGATAGTTTTGTGATAAGATAAATTGTAACGAGTAACAAGCAATGAAAGTAAATAAAGTGCAGAAAGGTGGCCCAATCCTTTTTGTAGCAAAGGACAGGCCTGGACAACTTCTTATAATGAGAAAAGAGCTCCTTAGGACACATGGGAATTATTGTCAAGCTAGTTTTCATCACGCTCATATGATTCGCGTTCGGTACTTTGATAATTTGATATGTGGGTGGACCGGTGCTTGGGTACTGCCCTTACTTGGACAAGCATCCCACTTATGATTAACCCCTATTGCAAGCATCCGCAACTACAAAAGAAGTATTAAGGTAAACCTAACCATAGCATTAGACATATGGATCCAAACCAGCCCCTTACGAAGCAACGCATAAACTAGGGTTTAAGCTTCTGTCACTCTAGCAACCCATCATCTACTTATTACTGCCCAATGCCTTCCTCTAGGCCCAAATAATGGTGAAGTGTCATGTAGTCGACGTTCACATAACACCACTAGAGGAAAGACAACATACATCTCATCAAAATATCGAACAAATACCAAATTCACATGACTACTAATAGCAAGACTTCACCCATGTCCTCAGGAACAAACGTAACTACTCACAAAGCTTATTCATGCTCATAATCAGAGGAGTAATAATATGCATTCAGGATCTGAAAATATGATCTTCCACCAAGTAAACCAATTAGCATCAACTACAAGGAGTAATCAACACTACTAGCAACCCAGAGGTACCAATTTGTGGTTTTGATACAAGATTGGTTACAAGAGATGAACTAGGATTTTGAGAGGAGATGATGCTGGTGAAGATGTTGATGGAGATTGACCCCTCCCGATGAGAGGATCATTGTTGATGACGATGGTGATGATTTCCCCCTCCCGGAGGGAAGTTTCCCCGGCAGAACAGCTCTGCCGGAGCCCTAGCTTGGTTCCGCCTCGTGGCGGCGGAGTTTCGACCCGTAAGCTTGCCTCTGATTTTTTCCAGCGTAAAATCCTTCACATAGCAGAAGATGGGCACCGAAGGGCCACTAGGGGGCCCAGGAGACAGGGGGCGTGCCCAGTAGGGGTGGGCGCGCCCCCCACCCTCCTGTCCTGGGTGTGGGCCCCCTCTGGTAGTTTCTTCGCTCAATAATTCTTATTAATTCCAAAAATAACTTTCGTGGAGTTTCAGGATTTTTGGAGCGGTCGCAGATAGGTTTCAATGTTTGCTCCTTTTCGGCCGAATTCCAGGTATCGGCATTCCCCTCTTCATGGTAAACCTTGTAAAATAAGAGAGAATAGCCATAAGTATTGAGATATAATGTGTAATAACAACCCATAATGCAATAAATATTGATATAAAAGCATGATGCAAAATGGACGTATCAACTCCCCCAAGCTTAGACCTCACTTGTCCTCAAGCGGAAACCGAAATGGAAAAATATGTCCACATGTTTAGAGATAGAGGTGTCGATAAAAATAAAATACGGACATGAGGGCATCATGATCATTCTTATAATAGCAACATAAATAGATTTTATCATATGATTTCTTATGCTCAAGTAACAATCAATTCACAATGTCAAGTATGGTTCAGAAACTTCATTGGGAACTAGCAAACTATAATCTCAGTCATTGAAGCAATTGCAATTTATCATAACATCAGAAAGAGTCAAGAATAGAGCTTTTCAGCAAGTCCACATACTCAACTATCATGTAGTCTTCTACAATTGCTAACACTCACGCAGTACTTGTGGTTATGGAGTTTCAACGGACACTAAGAAAGATAGGGGCTTATTGTGTTGCCTCCCAACGTATTCACCTTTGGGTGATGTCAACAATAATAGTTCATGCTAACTTACATCTAATTAGATATATATATATCAAGATCTTTCAAACACGAGGAGCTTGCCAAAGGATAAAATGAAAAAGGGGAAAGGTGAAGATCACCTTGACTCAAGCATAAAGTAAAAACATAAAGTAAAATATAGGCCCTTCGCAGAGGGAAGCAGAGGTTGTCATGTGCTTTTAGGGTTGGATGCACAAAATCTTAATGCAAAAGAACGTCACTTTATATTGCCACTTGTATATGGACCTTTATTATGCAGTCCGTCGCTTTTATTGCTTCCACAACAAGATCGTATAAAGCTTATTTTCTCTACAGTAATAAGTCATACATATTTAGAGAGCAATTTTTATTGCTTGCAACATGACAACTTACTTGAAGGATCTTACTCAATCCTTAGGTAGGTATGGTGGACTCTCATGGCAAAACTGGTTTCAGGATATTTGGACGCACAAGTAGTATCTCTACTTGGTGCAAGGAATTTGGCTAGCATGAGGGGGAAAGGCAAGCTCAACATGTTGGGAAGATCAATGACAATATACTTTAACTGAGATGTGAGAAAACATAAACCATTACGTTGTCTTCCTTGTCCAACATCAACTCTTTTAGCATGTCATACTTAATGAGTACTCCCAATCATAAAAGATGTCCAAGATAATATATTTGTATGTGAAAACCTCTCCATCCTTATTAATTCCTATTAATTGCAACGATGACCAAAACTACGTTTGTCAACTCTCAACAACTTTTATGCCTCATACTTTCTATGTGTGAAGTCATTACTATCCATAAGATCAATATGAACTCTTTTATTCTTTTTGTTCTTTCTAATTTCTCGAGATCATGGCAAGATAGCAAAACCCTTGACTCAACACTAATCTTTATTATAGATAGCTCACGGACTCGATTACATAAAGAGATCACAAAGCAAAACTCAAAACTACTTGATACTAAAACTTCAATCTACTAGATCAAGATACTACTAAAAGGATCAAACTAAATAAAACGGTAAAGATAGGAGTGTGATGGTGATACGATACCGAGGCACCTCCTCCAAGCTTGGAAGTTGCCAAGGGGAGTGCCCATACCCATGTGATTATGTCTCCTTCTTCATAGTTGGTGTTGTGATCTTCTTGGCGATGATGCCCCTCAGGATACGATTTTCCTCCTCGAGCTTATTGACTTGTTGTTTGAGGTCCATAATTTCTTTGCGGAGCTTGCCCGTAACGGCTAAAGCTCCCTTTACCCAAGGATGCTGCATAGCTTCTGGAGAACAAGTGACGCTCTTTTTAATATTTTCATAAGAAAGAAATTTAACAACGGAAGGGATGACCGAATTTGGGAGGACCGAGCTATGTAGTTCCCCCATCATGAATCCTGCTTGGAAGCGAGAAGTAACTTCTTGATCTTCCTCCATGGCATCTATCCTTTTCAAGTCGACATCCATCTCATCCTCCGTTGATGGTCCAAAGTGATAAGCATCGCTATTTGCTCCTGGACCTGGTGTCGGGTGAGACACCCGACTCTCCCCGAGTGACTCTTGAGAAGACATCTTGCTCTTAATCTGCGACAGGAACAGATCGAAATAAAAACAGAGGATATTTGCGTGATATGGTGGTCAAAGCCTTCGGGAGATTATATAATGAATTTTTACCGACCAAAATACGTAATGTGCAAGAAAACGGAGTCCGGGAGGCACACGAGGTGGCCACGAGACAGGGGGGCGCGCCCAGGAAGGGTGTGCGCGCCCTCCACCCTCGTGGAGGCCTCGTGTCCTTCCCGGACTACTTCTTTCTTTCCAAAATTCTTAAATATTCCAAAACAGATAAAAATTTCCATTAGAATTGTTTTGGAGTCGGTTTACTTACTGTCCCACATATCCTTTTCGAGGTCTGGAATGTTCTGGAAAGTGTCCCTTATGTATTCCTCCGGGGTTACGGTTTCAATAATATTAGTTTCAACATTGATAGGATTACCTGAAACATAATGTTTAATTCTTTGACCGTTCACCACCCTCGGACTTATGCCTTCGAAGTTTTTGATTTTTATGGCACCAGAACGATAGACCTCCTCGATAACGTAAGGACCTTCCCATTTAGAGAGAAGTTTTCTTGCAAAAAACCTTAAACGAGAGTTGAATAATAACACATAATCACCTATGTTAAACTCACGCTTTTGTATACTTTTGTCATGCCAGCGTTTGACTTTTTCTTTGAATCGCTTGGCATTCTCATAGGCTTGGGTTCTCCATTCATCAAGTGAGCTAATATCAAATAACCTCTTCTCACCGGCAAGTTTGGAGTCATAGTTGATGTCGGAGTAATGGGCCACGGGTAGGCCGACCCGGGACCTAGGATCTTTCAAGACATCGGGGCAGGCCGCGCCCCTCTGGCCGAGTCCCAGCCAGCGACCTTCAGAGAGGCCGAGTCGAGGCGATCCCAGCCGAGTCCCAGACGACGACTTTAAAGCAAGCCGACTCCCGGCTTGCGACCTCCAGAAGTGCCGACTATGGGAGTCGGACCGCGACCTTTCACGAAGACTGATGCAGGGCACGGCCCCGACGTGGCCGTCCCTTCCTGCCTACGAGGGGTTGGCATGGCTACAGTGAGCCGTATCGCCGGGAGATCTCCGGCGGCGCTGCATCGCTGCCATGCCCTCGACCTCAGCCACGGTCGTGATGCCTTTGTGCCTGACGACGCCGCCTGTCGGCCCGAGATCGCAGGGCCACTCGTCAGTGGGTGAATCAGAGACGGCAGAGCGCCAGAAGACGGCCCTGAGGGAGTCGGCCCCCACAGAGTCGGCCGCCTCCCCGCCAGGGCCCATGAGCCATAAACCAGATTGGATGGGGAGTGGCGACAGTGATCGCCTGACAGACGGCGGCACTGTTGCCACGACCCCATGACCAAGTCTGCGTCATCAGGAGTACTGCACAGTGTTCGGCCTGTCTGCGGGACCCACCAGTCGGCGGGTCCCAGAAGCCGGCAGGAAGGACATCGGCGTGAGAGACTGACAGCTGGGGGCCACGCCCAGTCAGATTACTATTGTACCCCCGGGGGGTAGGCCTATATAAACCCCCCGGGGCACCCATGCAAAGGGTTCGGCCTTTGATAGAGTTAGAGACATAGACAGGGGAGGAGAGAGCCAGCCTAGCTCCCTCCTGCCTCCCGATACAGCTCTAGGAGCACCCTTGTAACCATTTCACCATATTGACCATGCGGAGACCCCGCAGAGCAGCAGTAGGGGTGTTATCTCCCGGGAGAGCCCCGAAGCTGGGTAAGATTCGCCGGCGTGCATGTCTGCGCCTCATCCCGTTTCCAGGCACCGGCGATGTTCTACTCGCCCCCACCATGATAAGCCATCCTTTGGCATATGTCGCACCCAACACCCGACAGTTGAGCTCTTTGATAGCCCAATATGCTATATGTTCAAGTTCAAGAGGTAAGTGACAAGCTTTTCCATAAACCATCTTATACGGAGACATTGTTGGGGAACGTAGTAATTTCAAAAAAATTCCTACGCACATGCAATATCATGGTGATGGTATAGCAACGAGAGGGGAGAGTGTTCGTCCACGTACCCTCGTAGACCGTAAGCGGAAGCGTTAACGCAACGCGGTTGATGTAGTCGTACGTCTTCACGATCCGACCGATCCAAGCACCGAACGTATGGAGCCTCCGAGTTCAGCTGCGTTCGGATCGATGGCGATCTCGGCCTCCGATCCAAAGAAAGCTCGGAGATGAGTTTCACGACGACGGCGTGGTGACGATGATGATGTTCTACTGGCGCAGGTCTTCGCCTAAACTCCGCGATGATATGACCGAGGTGGAATATGGTGGAGGGGGGCACCGCACACGGCTAAGGAACGATAAAGGAGGGAGGGGGGAGGTGCGGCCGGCCCCCTAGGGGTGCGCCTGGAGGAGTCCTACTCCCACCGGGAGTAGGACTCCCCCCTCTTGCCTTGGTGGAGAAGGAAAGGGGGGAGGGGAAAGAGGAAGGGGGGCGGCCCCTTCCTTGTCCTATTTGGACTAGGGGGAGGGGGCGCGCGGCCTGCCCTGGCCGGCCCTCCTCTTCTCCCTCTTGGCCCACTAAGGCCCATTATCCCCCGGGAGGGTTCCGGTAACCCCCCGGTGTTCCGGTAAAATCCCGATTTCACCCGGAACCATTCCGATGTCCAAACATAGGCTTCCAATATATCAATCTTTATGTCTCGACCATTTCGAGACTCCTCGTCATGTCCGTGATCACATCCGGGACTCCGAACAAACTTCGGTACATCAAAACTTATTAACTCATAATAAAACTGTCATCGTAACGTTAAGCGTGCGGACCCTACGGGTTCGAGAACTATGTAGACATGACCTAGAACCATTCTCAGTCAATAACCAATAGCGGGACCTGGATGCCCATATTGGTTCCTACATATTCTACGAAGATCTTTATCGGTCAAACCGCATAACAACATACGTTGTTCCCTTTGTCATCGGTATGTTACTTGCCCGAGATTCGATCGTCGGTATCCAATACCTAGTTCAATCTCGTTACCGGCAAGTCCCTTTACTCGTTACGTAATACATCATTCCGTAACTAACTCATTAGCTACATTGCTTGCAAGGCTTATAGTGATGTGCATTACCGAGAGGGCCCAGAGATACCTCTCCGACAATCGGAGTGACAAAACCTAATCTCGAAATACACCAGCTCAACATGTACCTTCGAAGACACCTGTAGTACTCCTTTATAATCACCCAGTTATGTTGTGACCTTTGGTAGTACCCAAAGTGTTCCTCCGGTAAACGGGAGTTGCATAATTCTCATAGTTACAGGAACATGTATAAGTCATGAAGAAAGCAATAGTAGTATACTAAATGATCAAGTGCTAGGCTAACGGAATGGGTCATGTCAATCACATCATTCTTCTAATGATGTGATCCCACTAATCAAATGACAACATATGTGTATGGTTAGGAAACATAACCATCTTTGATTAATGAGCTAGTCAAGTAGAGGCATACTAGTGACTATAGTTTTGTCTATGTATTCACACATGTATCATGTTTCCGGTTAATACAATTCTAGCATGAATAATAAACATTTATCATGATATGAAGAAATAAATAATAACTTTATTATTGCCTCTAGGGCATATTTCCTTCAGTCTCCCACTTGCACTAGAGTCAATAATCTAGATTACATAGTAATGATTCTAACACCAGTCTTGGTGCTGATCATGTTTTGCTCATGAGAGAGGCTTAGTCAACGGGTCTGCAACATTCAGATCCGTATGTATCTTGCAAATCTCTATGTCTCCCACTTGGACTTGGTCCTGAATGGAATTGAAGCGTCTCTTGATGTGCTTGGTCCTCTTGTGAAATCTGGATTCCTTTGCCAAGGCAATTGCTCCAGTATTGTCACATAAGATCTTCATTGGTCCCGATGCACTAGGTATGACACCTAGATCGGAAATGAACTCCTTCATCTAGACTCCTTCATTTGCTGCTTCAGAAGCAGCTATGTACTCCGCTTCACATGTAGATCCCGCCACGATGCTTTGTTTAGAACTGCACCAACTTACAGCTCCACCGTTTAATATAAACACATATCCATTTGCGATTTAGAATAAATGCGGATCGATGTCAAAGCTTGCATCGGCGTAACCATTTACGACTAGCTCTTTGTCACCTCCATATCTGAGAAACATATCCTTAGTCCTTTTCGTATTTCAGGATGTTCTTGACCGCTGTCCGATGATCCACTCTGGATTACTTTGGTACCTTCTGCCAAGCTTATTGCTAAGCATCGTCAGTGCAGGACACAACATTGCATACATGATAGAGCCTATGGCTGAAGGATAGGAACATCTTTCATTTTCTCTCTATCTTCTGCTGTGGTCGGGCATTGAGTTTGACTCAACTTCACACCTTGTAGCACATGCAAGAATCCTTTCTTTGCCTGATCCATTTTGAACTTTTTCAAAATTTTGTCAAGGTATGTGCTTTGTGAAAGTCCTATTAAGCGTCTTGATCTATCTCTATAGATCTTGATGCCCAATATGTAAGCACCTTCACCGAGGTCTTTCATTGAAAAACTTTTATTCAAGTATCCCTTTATGGTATCCAGAAATTCTATATCATTTCCAATTAATAATATGTCATCTACATATAAAATCAGAAATGCTCTGAGCTCCCACTCACTTTCTTGTAAATACGAGGCTTATCCAAAAGTGCATATAAAACCATATCTTTGATCACACTATCAAAGCGTTTATTCCAACTCGAGATGCTTGCACCAGTCCATAAATGGATCATTGGAGCTTGCACACTTTGTTAGCACCTTTTGGATCAACAAAACCTTCTGGCTGCATCATATACAACTCTTCTTCTAGAAATCCATTCAAGAATGCAGTTTTGACATCCATTTGCCAAATTTCATAATCATGAAATGCAGCAATAGCTAACATGATTCGGACAGACTTAAGCATCACTACGGGTGAGAAAGTCTCATCGTAGTCAACCCCTTGAACTTGTCGAAAACCTTTCGCAACAAGTCGAGCTTTATAAACAGTTACATTATCATCGTCGGTCTTCTTCTTAAAGATCCATTTATTCTCAATGGCTTGCCGATCATCGAACAAGTCAACCAAAGTCAAACTTTGTTTTCATACAAGGATCCCATCTCGAGATATCATGGCCTCTAGCCATTTTGCGAATCTGGGCTCATCATCGCTTCCTCATAGTTCGTAGGTTCATCATGGTCAAGTAACATGACTTCGAAATAGGATTACCGTACCACTCAGTGCGGATCTTACTCTGGTAGACCTCGAGGTTCGATGAGAAACTTGATCTGAAGTTTCATGATCAATATCATTAGCTTCCTCACTAATTGGTGTAGTTGTCACAGAACCGGTTCTTGTGATGAACTACTTTCCAATAAGGGAGTAGATACAATTATCTCATCAAGTTCTACTTTCCTCCCACTCACTTCTTTCGAGAGAAACTCTTTCTCTAGAAAGGATCCGATTTTAGCAACGAAAATTTTGCCCTCAGATTTGTGATAGAAGGTGTACCCAATAGTCTCCTTTGGGTATCCTATGAAGACACATATCTCCGATTTGGGTTCGAGCTTATCTGGTTGAAGTTCCTTCACATAAGCATCGCAGCCCCAAACTTTAAGAAACGACAACTTTGGTTTCTTGCCAAACCACATTTCATAAGGCGTCGTCTCAACGGATTTTGATGGTGCCCTATTTAACGTGAATGCGGCCGTCTCTAAAGCATAACCCCAAAACGATAGCGGTAAATCAATAAGAGATATCATAGATCGCACCATATCAAGTAAAAATACGATTCGACGTTCGGACACACCATTTCGTTGTGGTGTTTGAATGGCGTGAGTTGCGAAACTATCCCGCATTGTTTCAAGTGTAGACCAAACTCGTAACTCAAATATTCTCCTCCACGATCAGATCGTAAAAACTTTATTATCTTGTTACGATGATTTTCCACTTCACTCTGAAATTCTTTGAACTTTTCAAATGTTTCAGACTTGTGTTTCATTAAGTAGATATACCCATATCTGCTCAAATCATCTGTGAAGGTGAGAAAATAACGATACCTGCCGCGAACCTCAACATTCATTGGACCACATACATCAGTATGTATGATTTCCAATAAATCAGTTGCTCGCTCCATAGTTCCGGAGAACGGCGTTTTAGTCATCTTGCCCATAAGGCACGGTTCACAAGTACCAAGTGATTCATAATCAAGTGATTCCAAAATCCCATCAGTATGGAGTTTCTTCATGCGCTTTACACCGATATGACCTAAGCGGCGATTGCCACAAATAAGTTGCACTATCGTTATCAACTCTGCATCTTTTGGTTTCAACACTATGAATATGTGTATCACTACTATCGAGATTCAATAAAATAGACCATTCTTCAAGGGTGCATGACCATAAAGATATTACTCATATAAATAGAACAACCATTATTCTCGATTTAAATGAATAACCGTCTCTCATCAAACAAGATCCAGATATAATGTTCATGCTCAACGCTGGCACCAAATAACAATTATTTAGGTCCAAAACTAATCCCGATGGTAGATGTAGAGGTAGCGTGCCGACCGCGATCACATCGACTTTGGAACCATTCCCCACGCGCATCGTCACCTCGTCCTTAGCCAATCTTCGCTTAATCCGTAGTCCCTATTTAGAGTTGCAAATATTAGCAACAGAACCAGTATCAAATACCCAGGTGCTACTGCAAGCATTAGTAAGGTACACATCAATAAAATGTATATCACATATACCTTTGTTCACTTTGCCATCCTTCTTATCCGCCAAATACTTGGGGCAGTTCCGCTTCGGTGTCGATCGCTTGCGGTAGAAGCACTCGATTTCAGCTTAGGTCGGACTTGGGTTTCTTCTCTTGAGCAGCAACTTGCTTGCCGTTCTTTTGAAGTTCCCTTCTTCTTCCCTTTGCCCTTCTTCTTGAAACTGGTGGTTTTGTTAACCATCAACACTTGATGCTCCTTCTTGATTTCTACCGTCGGGATATACCCATGGTGTAAACCGTCCGGAAGTTTAACCCGGCGGATGGACGACTCATCGGTAACCCGCCGGAGCTTGGCGGTTCACGGGATACCCGCTTCGGTCTTGGCGGTTCATTACGTAACCGGTGGGCGGTCGGATGGATGAGCGAGGCCCATGGCCCGAAGGCGGTTCACGTTTAATGGTGGGCGGTTTATGAGAAAAGCATAAGGACTATTCTCCTACAAAGGAAGCAAGACTAGGACTCCACTTGTAATAGAGTAATCCTAATCCAACTAGGACTAGTCATGTAAACCGCCCCTTGAACATATATAAGGAGGCGGGGTTCCCCAAAGAGGGGAAGCTACAAGCAAGAAGAAACAATCTTAGGGCTAGACACAAAGAGGAGAGCCGGTTTACGGCGACTCCCTCGTGATGATAATGAGACCTAGCCTCAAACAGCATGTAGGGTTTTTACCGGATGATGTTTCCCGGGGCCCGAAGCTGTCTAAATCCCTGTCTTGTGTTGCATCTCTCGATTCCGCTCAACCCCTCTCAAGCTACCACGTAGATGCGTTGAACTCCCGACTAAGTCCTGACACTAAGGACATCTGCCGTGACAATTCCACGACAGTTGGCGCCCATCGTGGGGCCTGCGCACGGTGGTGTTGAGTTCTTGAAGGGACTTTTCTTAGGGTTCGAGGAGATCACAGTTGGTTAGATGAAGAGGAGCTGGCACGGAGCAATCTCGCAGGATAACCCGTCATGGGAAAACCCTGAGTAGAACCGGCAAAAATCATCGTTTTGTGATTAACTCTGGAGCTAACAGTACAATAGAAAATTAGGTTTGCGTCATTGTGTGCTGCGGGCAGACGGATGTAACCTGACGATCCCTCGAATCCGAAGACTGGCAAATATCTGCTGCGACGGCTGCCGTGTAAACCGAGACGACATCTACTTGTGACCTGATCGGATTCTTTGTTAGGCTGCTACCGAAGAGGATTGAATCATTGCGGCTCGCGTCATCACGTGAAGACACGGGAAATATCAAGTGGAGATTCCAGCATAAACAGTATTGAACAAACCGGCCTGAAAAGAAATGGGCGTGGACTCGGAGTCAACCCCCGGTTCGTCTCCACCACGGGTTGCCTGCGCCTTGCCAATTTTTGCCTTCGCGTCAAGTCACCTCCGAGCGGCCTACCTCGGATCGACCTCCCTTCGCTGGCGCTCCGCCACTATCTCTGCAGTCGGCATCAACCGCCGCTGTCGTGCCGCCCCGGACTCTTCCGCCACCGCGACCGTCATACCGTCCCTCCTCCATGGCTGCCTCTGCTCGGTCTCATGCTATTGCTCTGCCGTCGTACTAGGCTCCCACGCGCCGTCGCGATGCGCTTCCACCTGAGCCGCTTGATGCTTCCAAAGCGCCCGCCTCAACTTGTGGCGTATCTTCATCGTTCGGCCACAAGTCACCGTCGCTGAGTGCATTGCATTGACATCACCGCCGCAGAGAGCCGCCGCTCTGTACGGGTCGCCCCGCCTCTGCTAGCCAGGGATGCCTCAAGCTGGCCACGGCCGCCTCCGCTCCATCTCCAGGCCATCATGCTTTGCGTCGAGCTGCCCGGCATATACCTCTGACTGCCTCGTGCGCGTCCGTGCCTCGACAAGTTGCCCGGCTGCGCCGCCAAGCTCTTATTGCGCTGTGTTGATCCGCCCGCTGCTCCTACCGCCTCTCTGTGGCCCTACCCGCAAGTGCCCCCACGGCTGCATGTTGAATTGTCCGAGCCAGGCCATTCCTTTTCCTTGATCTGATGTCGCAAAACTGAATAAAGCAATGGAAGTTATCGTCTGCTTCTTCAGTTAATGGAGAAAATGGATTAGATGATGAAGTACCATTGGTGTTCTCTGACAGTAATCATGCGTGGACTTTCTTACTGAAGCATTCGGTGTGGAAGGCAATTGGACAATGCGTGAACTGAAGAGACAAAGGATGCTATGCTTTTGGAGATCAAACCTGGGAGAGGATCAAACCACCGCTCACATCCAGTGATTCGGAGTCAGATCAATCAAATCATGAAGACTGACGGGAGCGCAGCATAGTGTGTGCCTCGTGGACCGTCAGATCACAAGTTGCCGAAGAAGGCATACTCCACCGGAGTGGTGCTGTATATGAGTGCAGCAGTTGTACCCAATTTTACACTGCTCGACGTCTCCGCCCTGCTGCCACTGTTGTGACCATGGATGTAACCCGGGGTATCCGCGACAAGCCGGCCTACCGGCACTGCACAATACAACGAGGTGCTATCCTGCCTACATATTTTATCAGTACAAATAATGTTTTTTTTTCAAGAACAATTACTCTGGTCTTTGCTATTTTTGGGAAGGACCATTATTTGTTATAAAGGTGATGCAAAGGGGCGCGCGCCAAGATTATTGCACTAGGGTCGGTCTGTGCCATGCTGCTGGACGGTTACATGGGTAAGTCGCCGTCCCCCGCTTCATCGACGTCAGGGCCAACTCGCGCGTCCGCACCGGCTTATAACGCCGGGGCCAACTTGCCCGTCCGCACCGGCTTACAATGCCGCGGCCAACTCGCCCGTCCGCACCGACTTACAACGCCGCGGCCGGTTCATCCGTTTGCTCCTACGGGTGACTCATCCGTGGTTGATTTTAGCTTCACAGTGGTGACCATCAACTCCACGGAGGATAATTTCCGGCCTAACATACCAGGTGATATCCATCCAATTTTATTAAATATGGTTGTTTTTCATCAAAAAACAATTACTCCAGTATGTGGTATTTTTTTGCAGGACCATTATTCATTACAAATGTGTGGCAAAGGGGCAAGCGCCAGAATTATTTTTTCACTAGCGCTCATCTATGCCTAGATGCTCGACGGGTACATGTACAAATCGCCGCCCCGCTACATCAAACATGACGCGGTTGACTCGCCCGTTCGCGCGGTTTACCGCGCCTGCGATTGATTCGCCCGTCTGCACCGGCTTACAACGCCGCGGCCGGTTCATTCGTCTGACACTGTCGGGTATACATCAACACACTGGGCCACACCTATCCGGATGAGCTGTCTATTGAGTATGAGCAAGTCACTGCTTGGGTAGCCGGTTTTCTTCCAACAAATTGAAGGCAAATCGTCATCAACCGCCGTCTACACTGGATGACTCAATGGGCAGACGCACAAGTCGTTGTTACTACGGTTTGGTTAACTTCAAACAGCTAGTTGGAAGGAACCATTGGCCGAGTTGCTGACGCGGCTCATACGGGATCATTTATAACCCGCCGCAGTCACCTCAGCCTTCTGTGGATTCACATCGTGCTATCAACGCCAATGATATACAAGTTATGCCGGTTTACATCACGGTCACATATGGAGAATCTCAAGCCAACTCTTCGAGTCACCTTGAGACTCGGGGCTACGATGATATGGCGCAACAAGTCTTGCCAGTTTCAGCAAATTTAAAACCCCGGGACAATGGAGGAAAGATAACCGGTCCGGAGGCTCTTTGTTATTTGAAGGCCGTCGAGAAAATTTCCGGCTTAGAAAGTATATGACAATTACAAAATCCCGGCTCAATGAAGAAGTTCCGGGTCATCAGAAAAGATTCCGGTTTAAAATCCGGCTCAAGGGAAGCCAGTCTCACTGAAGCTCTCAAATCCGGTTTAAGAATTTCCAGTTCAAAAAGGAATTAACTTCTCGCAAATTCGAGTTTAAAGGCCGTCAGAAAATTTCCGGCTTAAAATGAAGATTCCGGTTCAAGGGAAAGAAGTCTCCCACAAAGCTTTGAAGCTCTCCATATCCGGTTCAAGATCTCGGTTCAAGAAGAATTTATCTCTTGCAAAAGAGTTAAAAATTACCGAAGAGGACCTGCTGCCATGATGCGCGGTTCAAACATGGATATCCTGCCTTATTGGCCTAACATATTGATCACATGGGGCTTACGCTTCATAAGCGGGGTCTCTGTTCTTTTTACATCATGCGTGGTTACGGAGATTACATCTTAAAGCGCCCCGGTTTACCCTTGAAATTGCTTTTATATCACTTGGGGCCTTGGTGGTGTCCGAACCAACGCGACACCTTTTGATAAGCGAAAGCCAGCAGATCGCAGGGACATGGTCAAGTCTGAACCATCCGCCTCTTGATCGGCCTAAGGCCACAAAATCACTTGGGGGCTTGGTGAACCGAACCATTGCCACGCCTTTTGATTGGCATATATGCCACGGTTTCATTTGGGAACTGGCTGACTTGAACCATTGTCACTCCTATTGGGGGCTTGGTCTGTCCGACCATGGTAAGACCATCGATCAGCTCGATATAGCATGTTTTTGCAAATGGTTTTATTATTGCCTTTGCTTGAAATTTTCTTTAATAAATATTTCTTCTTTGTTGCGTTCTTAAACCGACAAAATTCGCGAACGGTTCGACTCAATTCTGAAACACGGTCAATTCTTAATCCGGAGATTATTTGCGGTTTGATTTTTGATTTTATGTTACCATCTTATCATGGAGTAAACGGTGTCCATTAACCCGGCTTGGCTTTCAATTACAAGCTGTCGATACATGATCAAATCATAATCTGGAGACTATCAGCCCGATCTGGTTTCGACTATAAGTCATGACATTATATATGGTTAAACGGTGTTTATCACAACCAGTGCGGTTTTATCATAAACCGTCACGATATGAAAGGAGTTATCATTACTCAAGATTGGGGTTATCACCCTTACTACAAAAAGTTGGTAAACCAATGATGTGATTCAATGTCACGGTATGATATATTTCATATTTGATTATTCTTAAGTGCAGCCTTGGTTAAAACCTAGGTTATATGTTGGGCATTATGACCCGTCCGTGATAAACCACGGGACACTTTAAACTTGTTGTATCTTGAGACAGGTTGAATAAAGCATGATGATAAATTATTGGTGTTTATTAAACCGCTGGCTTTAAGACGATAAATCGCCAGATCTATGATGAGAAGTTGTCGGTGTTTATTAAACCGGCCTGGCTTTGGACTATAAGTCGCTGGTATATATTTGGATTGCGCCATTGGAATCATGCGCTTGTAAATCATTGGGTTATATTATTCAAATAGCCAAACTTTGCTGAATTTTCATTATGATATTGAATGAATAAGGTTTTCATACCGGATTATATTATCTTGAATAGCCAACATGGTTGGATTTTTATTATGGTTTTTAACAACCGGTGTTATTGAGGTTTTCAAAGTCGTTTTAGCGCAATGGCTATTATTTTTTCAAAGGATATGATTTATTATGCAATGGAGGGAATAGTCCCGAGTCGCTGCAGGCTTACGACCCGACACTTGGGGGCTACATTATTCAAGTTGAGATTATATCAAATATGCAAGTCTCATGTCGCTTCAAGCATGCACCATGATACTTGGGGGCTAATGCAAATTCATTCTTTGTTCATCTTATTGAAGACCCGACTCATCACATTATAATGAGCCGGCCCTTAGGGGCTACCAATTGCTCCTGTTAAACAATTCAAGGTACAAAGCTTTTTATTCATTATATTGAAGGGTCCACTGCTCAGTTGATAAAGCACAAGGCTCTTAACCTTATGGACGTGAATTCAAGCCCCATGATGGGGGTTACATCATATGATGTTATTTTCATTGAAGTATATATCAAAGTCCCAGATCAGTATTATCTTACTAAGCCGGCCCCTGGGGGCTACACATCATTGCTCAAATCTACATGATTATATTTACAAAGTCCCCGCTCATTATTGCATAATAACCCGGCCCTTGGGGGATACACTGGTTGAAGTTTTTATGAGCATCAGGAATTACAAGTCCCAGGTTACTGCAAGGATGACAACCCGGCACTTGGGGGCTACATATTGGGAATACTCAATTCTGACTAGTGATTGAGATGAACAACCTGGATTTCTTCAAGATTGTGATATTTATATTGAAGCAAGTCTTAAGCTATTGCTATGCTACCTTCTTAAGACTTGAGGGCTACAAGTGATAGTCTTATAAGAGGTATATTTTCAAGCTGGAGGTCAATTACAAGTATGAACCGGTACTATCAATATTTATAAACCGGCAAGTTTTACATTCTTAAACCGGCTGAAGATCAGATGAGGATTTCAAGGACCATTATTTTTGTTAAGCATTGGGAGCTGAATCAAAGGAGTTATTCTTCACAATATATTTTCTATGAGAAACTAATGTCAGCAAGTTGATTATGAAGCTGGCCTATTAAACCGGATTTTCTAGAAGGAGGAAATGACAAGGACTTAAGGACGATCAGGTGCCGGTCTACAAGAATTCTTAACCCGGAGCACAACCTGCCAAATTTGTTCTTGTGTTTGTTGTACAGGATCAGTTTAACATGGATAAATCCAAGCTAAACTGGGGGCTAATGTCGGGGATATACCCCGCGGTGTAAACCGGCCGGAAGTTTAACCCGGCTGGGTAGACGATTCATTTGGTAACCCGCCGGAGCTTGGCGGTTCACGGGATACCCTTCGGTCTTGGCGGTTCATTAAGTAACTTTGTGGGCGGGTCAGATGGATGACGAGGCCCATGGCCCAGAAGGCCGGTTCACGTTTAATGGTGGGCCGGTTTATGAGGAAAGCATAAGGACTATTCTCCTACAAAGGAAGCAAGAATAAGACTCCACTTGTAATAGAGTAATCCTAATCCAACTAGGACTAGTCATGTAAACCACCCCTTCAACATATATAAGGAGGGGCAGGGTTCCCCAAAGAGGGGGAAGCTACAAGCAAGAAGAAACAATCTTAGGGCTAGACACAAAGAGGAGAGCCGGTTTACGGCGACTCCCTCGTGATGATAATGAGACCTAGCCTCAAACAGCATGTAGGGTTTTTATCGGATGATGTTTCCCGGGGCCCGAAGCTGTCTAAATCCCTGTCTTGTGTTGCATCTCTCGATTCCGCTCAACCCCTCTCAAGCTACCACGTAGATGCGTTGGCCTCGCGACTAAGTCCTAACACTAAGGACATCTGCCGTGACAATTCCACGACACTACCTCTGCAGCTTTCAGCATTGCGAAGAGCTCGGGAATAGTCTTGTTCATCCCTTGCATATTATAGTTCATCACGAAGCTCTTGTAGCTTGGTGGCAGTGATTGGAGAATTTTGTCAATGACACTATCATCAGGAAGATTAACTCCCAGTTGAATCAAGTGATTAGTATACCCAGACATTTTGAGTATGTGTTCACTAACAGAACTATTCTCCTCCATCTTGCAGCTATAGAACTTATTGGAGACTTCATATCTCTCAATCCGGGCATTTGCTTGAAATATTAACTTCAACTCTGGAACATCTCATATGCTCCATGAGCGTTCAAAACATCGTTGAAGACCGGTTCTAAGTCGTAAAGCATGGCACCTTGAACTATCGAGTAGTCATCGACTTTGCTCGCGAGACGTTCTTAACGTCGTCGGTTACATCGGCAGCAGTTCGGCACCCAGCGGTGCTTCGGGGCGTAACTTTTACGTGCAGCAATGTGGATAATCCTCAGGTTACGGACCCAGTCCGTGTAATTGCTACCACATCTTTCAACTCTGCTTTCTCAAGGAACGCATTAAAATTCAACGGAACAACAGCACGAGCCATCTATCTACAAATAAACATAGACAAGCAAAATACTATCAGGTACTAAGTTCATGATAAATTTAAGTTCAATTAATCATATTACTTAAGAACTCCCACTTAGACAGACATTCTCAAGTCATCTAAGTGATCACGTGATCCAAATCAACTAAACCACATCCGATCATCACGTGAGATGGAGTAGTTTCAATGGTGAACATCACTATGTTGATCATATCTACTATATGATTCACGCTTGACCTTTCGGTCTCCGTGTTCCGAGGCCATATCTGTATATGCTAGGCTCGTCAAGTATAACCTGAGTATTCCGCGTGTGCAACTGTTTTGCACCCGTTGTATTTGAACGTAGAGCCTATCACACCCGATCATCACATGGTGTCTCAGCACGAAGAACTTCATAGCGGTGCATACTCGGGAGAACACTTCTTGATAATTAGTGAGAGATCATCTTAAAATGCTACCGTCAATCAAAGCAAGATAAGATGCATAAAGGATAAACATCACATGCAATCAATATAAGTGATATGATATGGCCATCATCATCTTGTGCTTGTGATCTCCATCTTGAAGCTTACCGTCATGATCACCATCATCACCGGTAGCGACACCTTGATCTCCATCGTAGCATCGTTGTCGTTATGCCATCTATTGCTTCTATGACTATCGCTACCGCTTAGTGATAAAGTAAGGCAATTACAGAGCGTTTGCATTTCATACAATAAGCGACAACCATATGGCTCCTGCCGATTGCCGATAACCGGTTACAAAACATGATCATCTCATACAATAAAATATAGCATCACGTCTTGACCATATCACATCACAACATGCCTGCAAAAACAAGTTAGGCGTCCTCTACTTTGTTGTTGCAAATTTTACGTGGCTGCTACGGGCTTAGCAAGAACCGTTCTTACCTCGCATCAAAAACCACAGCGATAGTTCATCAAGTTGGTGCTGTTTTAACCTTCACAAGGACGGCCGTAGCCACACTCGATTCAGCTAAAGTGAGAGAGCGACACCCGCCAGCCACCTTTAAGCACGAGTGCTCAGTAGCAGTGAAACCACTCTCGCGTAAGCGTCACGTGTAATGTCGGTCCGGCCGCTTCATCTCTAATACCGCCGAACCAAAGTATGACATGCTAGTAAGAAGTATGACTTGTATCGCCCACAACTCACTTGTGTTCTACTCGTGCATATAACATCAGCGCATAAAACCAAGGCTCGATGCCCTTTGTTGGAGAACGTAGTAATTTCAAAAATTTCCTCGCACCGCAAGATCATGGTGATGGTATAGCAACGAGAGGGAGAGTGTTCGTCCATGTACCCTCGTGAGACCGTGGCGAGCGTTAACTGTAGCGGTTGATGTAGTCGTCGTCTTCACGATCCGGCCGATCCAAGCACCGAACATCTGAGCCTCCAAGTTCAGCACGTTTAGCCCGATGGCGATCTCCGGCCTCCGATCCAGCAAAGCTCGGAGATGAGTTCCGTCGGCCTGACGGCGTGGTGAAGATGATGATGTTCTACGGCGCGAGGCTTCGCTTAAACTCCGTGATGATATGACCGAGGTGGAATATGGTGGAGGGGGCACCGCACGGCTAAGGAGCGATCCATAGATCAACTTGTGTGTCTATGGGGTGCCCCCGCCCCGTATATAAAGGAGGGAGGGAGGTGCGGCCGGCCCCTAGGGTGCGCTGGAGGAGTCCTACTCCCAGGGAGTAGGACTCCCCCTGCTTGGTGGAGAAGGAAGGGGGAGGAAAAGAGGAAAGAGGCGCCGCCCCCTTCCTGTCCTATTTGGACTAGGGGGGGGCGCGTGACCTGCCCTGGCCGACCCTCCTCTTCTCCCTCTTGGCCCACTAAGGCCCATTATCCCCGGGAGGTTCCGTAACCCCACAGTGTTCGGTAAAATCGATTTCACCGGAACCATTCCGATGTCCAAACATAGGCTTCCAATATATCAATCTTTATGTCTCAACCATTTCGAGACTCCTCATCATGTCCGTGATCACATCCGGGACTCCGAACAAACTTCGGTACATCAAAACTTATAAACTCATAATAAAACTATCATCGTAACGTTAAGCATGCGGACCCTACGGGTTCGAGAACTATGTAGACATGACCTAGAACCATTATCGGCCAATAACCAATAGCGGGACCTGGATGCCCATATTGGTTCCTACATATTCTACGAAGATCTTTATCGGTCAAACCGCATAACAACATACGTTGTTCCCTTTGTCATCGGTATGTTACTTGCCTGAGATTCGATCATCGGTATCCAATACCTAGTTCAATCTCGTTACCGACAAGTCTCTTTACTCGTTACGTAATACATCATTCCATAACTAACTCATTAGCTACATTGCTTGCAAGGCTTATAGTGATGTGCATTACCGAGAGGGCCCAGAGATACCTCTCCGACAATCAGAGTGACAAAACCTAATCTCAAATCGCCAACTCAACATGTACCTTCGGAGACACTGTAGTACTCCTTTATAATCACCCGATTCGTTGTGACGTTTGGTAGTACCCAAAGTGTTCCTCCGGTAAACGGGAGTTGCATAATTCTCATAGTTACAGGAACATGTATAAGTCATGAAGAAAGCAATAGCAGATGACTTAATAACAAAACCCCTCCGTCATCGATGGGATCGAGTCATAGTGACGCCAAATCGAACTTTTCCAGTGCAACCACATTTGCCGGTATGGGACGGCCCTAATGCGGTCTATTGTCGTTCCTCTCGCCGGTGCCTCTAACGAGGGAAGGTTATGGGCGCACGCTACCCTGATCAGGTAGGCGTACATAAGCCTTGTGTGCCCGTTTTGATTTGATTTTGCGCGAGGATCCCAGACTGGATCGGGCCACGACAGTGGTCGTTGTGTCTGGAGGTAGACACGGGGCCACCCAGGACTAGCCCGATGGGGACTGAGTCGGAGTGGTCGGGAGAGTATCATGGCAGTAGATCGGTTTGTCGGAACGCCGTTGGTCCACCCAAATGGGAGTGCGAGGCCATGGGTTCTGTGGTGTGGGTACAGTGCGCTACCTCTATAGAGTGTATTTAAACTATCGATAGCAGCGTCCTAGGTCATGGGCATAAGTTCGTAGCAGGGTACACTATCGGGTCTTGGTCGAAATGGAGGATAAACCGGAAATAATTAAGCTGATTAATGTGGTTGTGATCGCCATAAGGATCACAGGCCAATTGTTGGTCGGGTTGTGATCACCATAAGGATCACGGGCCAGTTGTTGGTCGGGTTGTGATCGCCGTAAGGATCACGGGCCAGATGTGGTCGGGTTGTGATTGCCGTAAGGATCACGAGTTTGTCTCGGTTTGTGATCAGGAGATGAGGTGATCATCGTTGGTAAGAGAGTCCGAGGGACTTAGTGCACAAGTTTGGTGGCATTGCATGAGTAATATGTTTGCAATTAAAGAACCATGGTAGAACATGAGATGGTTACAGTTAACATGCTATGTCTACATTTGATATAATTGGTAGTTTATTTTCAGCGTAGTTTCATGATGCCATGCCATGCCTTGATTGATATGATTGAGATGATATGCTATGTTTTGCTGTTGCCATGTTAGAAGTAAATTTGATATACCATGTTATTGCCATGCTAGTGGATGCCATGCTGTTAGTTTGGTTTATGTCTTTGGTTGATATGATGCCATGTTTAGTTTCTGATATGAGTTAGGTTGTTACATTCGCTTGGTTCCTGCTTTGTCTTCTGCTTGTTTGGATGCTATGTATTTGGTTGTCTTGCAAGTACATTCAATGTACTGACCTGGCGTGTCATGCGAGTTTTGTAGGACGTTCACTTGTTCCGTCGTGCTAGGCCATAATCTTGCCAGTCCTGTGAGTTGTGGAGCCTAGCCAGAGTGATATGCTGCCAAGACTTCCGCCACCATTTTTATAGACTTCCGCTGCCTTGTAAATAGCCTTAGGGCTATGCCAGAAGATTATATTCATCACTCATGTAATCATATGCACATGTATTTGATGAATATTCTTGTACTGGAATCTTTGTATCATGGAGTGTCGTCGTCGGTGTTATCTGGGCGGCGTCTGAAGGCCCCTGCTCCATGCGGATCGGGGTGCCACAATGCCCGTATTGATGAGAATCCTATGATAAGGGGACACGATCTCTGCTTTGACAAGATGCGACACCTCGAAATACGGAGCGGCAGGCTAAAAAAGGTTCGAATAATGACCGGGCAGTGGCATGATGTCACGCTACGAGATGTTGTCAGCGGATTGGACTCGTGGAATATTATGCTCTCTACGGTGGTGTGTGGAATTTGTTTTGCAGAGCCATACACGATTCTTGTGTTCAAAATCTACTTTGAAGTATTCGGAGGAGGAAACCGCCTTGCAATGCCGAAGACAATCTGCTTGCCTGACTCATCGTCATTGAAGCTTGGTTCAGGGGCTACTGAGGGAGTCCTGGATTAAGGGGTCCTCGGACAGCCGGACCATATACGTGGGCCGGACTGTTGGGCTATGAAGATACAAGACAGAAGACTTCTTCCTGTGTCCAGAAGTGACTCTCCTTTGCGTGGAAGGCAAGCTTGGCGATTCGGATATGTAGATCCCTTTTCTTTGTAACCGACTTTGTGTAACCCTAGCCCCCTCCGATGTCTATATAAACCGGAGGGTTTAGTCCGTAGAGACAACAACAATCATAATCTCATAGGCTAGGCTTCTAGGGTTTAGCCATTAAGATCTCGTGGTAGATCAACTCTTGTAATACTCATATTCATCAAGATCAATCAAGCAGGAAGTAGGGTATTACCTCCATAGAGAGGGCCCAAACCTGGGTAAACATTGTGTCCCCCACCTCCTATTACCATTAGCCTTAGACGCACAGCTCGGGACCCCCTACCCGAGATCCATCGGTTTTGACACCGACGTCCATCACGCTGCAGCTCAGGCCCTTGTAAGTATGGCCTTCCGTACAAGTTTCCTTTGGCCCACGGCTCGAGCAGACGCACAAGACCTCGTACAGCGATGTGTTGGATGCCAACTTTTCATTAATCAAAGCCATATATCGCCCACTGCCTTACGAACAATCCCCATTACGTGCCCTTCGCGGTCTGGGGGCTTGACATGGTCGGACCCGTTAAAGAGGGAAACCATAAGAAGAAATATCTACTGGTCATGGTCGACAAGTTCACTAAGTGGATAGAAGCCAAACCAGTCAAAATGACCGAAGCCGGACCAGTTATAGACTTCATATCCGGTGTGGTACACCGTTATGCTGTCCCACACAGTATTATTACTGACAACGGTTCTAACTTTACGGCTGATGAGGTGAAAACCTGGTGCGCTAATTTGGGCATCAAGCTCGATTATGCCTCTATATATCACCCTTAGACAAACAGTCAGGTCGAACGGTCTAACGGCTTGATAATGAGCGGCATTAAACCCAGACTAGTGCGATCCCTGCATGAATCAGACAAGCACTGGGTTGAGGAACTCGATTCCGTACTTTGGGGGTTGCGCACCACGCCGAATCGCACGACCGGATACACACCCTTTTTCGTGGTGTACGGTGTCGAGGCAGTATTGCCTTGCGACATTATTCATGACTCACCTCAAGTGCGCATGTATGAAGAGAGAGAGGCCGAGCTCGATCGACAGGATGACCTGGATGGCTTGGAGGAGGAGCGCGATGTCGCGAAGGCCCATTCCGCATTTTACCAACAGCGGGCTCGGCGATATCAAAGTAGGGAAGTACGGGCAAAGACTTACAATGTCGGTGAACTCGTCCTGCGCCTACCAGAGAAGAAAAAGGACAAGATCAAGCCCAAATGGGAGGGTCCCTTCATCATAGATGAAGTTCTCACTGGAGGTGCCTAGCGCCTTCGCAACGCTTCGGATAATCATTTGGAACCAAACCCATGGAACGCCGCTCGGCTTCGAAGATTCTATGCATAACTTTTTTTTCGCCTTTTCTTCTCTCCTTCTCACCCCATTTTCTTTATTTTTCGTTTTTTGGGCGATCTCTACTAGTGTTTGGATAAACCACACACTTGAGGGATATACATCATTAAATGGACACACCCCATGGATCCTTACAACAACAACAACAACAACAACAGGCACACAAGGCTTATGTCCACCTACCTCATCAGGGTAGCGCACCCCCACAACCTTCCCTCTTTGGAGGCACTAGCGATAGGCATGTCAATAGACCCAGTTAGGACCCCCCCCCCATAAGGCAAGTGTGGTTGCACTGGTCAGTTCAATTTGGTGGCACCATGACTCAGCCAACAGTTGTTCAAGTTCATTATTATCCGGTTAAACTTGAATGCAATATACAGAGCCATATTAACATAACATGATGCAACTACAATGCATGAGCATGATATCAACATAAGCATGGATGTGCGACATCACTACTTAACATATATACAACAATAAGTCATTCCTCCAAATGAGCATGGCATACTGACTAGCATGAAAATCAGAATCGTAACACTACTCATAGTATGACCACTAGCATCGGAACCAAATACCATGCAAGGACACAACCAAGCTACTACCAAGTAAGCATATAGCCAGCTAGAAGTAAAGTAACATGCATTTCAACGATACTCGGTAACAGACGATAGTCATGCACCGACCGACACCAACATGTACTACTACCAAGCATAACATATGGACATAATTCTAGCAAGAATACATGATAACCAGATGTACCGAAACATAGCACGAAGGAGAACATGAAACCATAAGCAGTATCGAAACAACGGTAACAGTTGCAAACAAACATACACTTTTTAAATGTTTAAGTAGAAAACCATGGCTACTTCATGCATATCATGCAAGTGGGTGTTGTAGCTTGCCTGAGGATGAAGAAGGCTCTGGGAAAAAGTGCGGTGAAGCCGCGGAAATATTCACCAGAAAAGATTCTTTCAGAGGGGACTGATTAGGGGCAAGTGCAATAGGGTCATTTACAGTATGTCAAACCATAGTCAAAATGTCATGAACAGAACAGACTCGACGAGATGAAGAAGTGAGTGTTGGTTATACCTCGATCGGAGTCTCAAGCAAAAAGATACGGTCGTTCGTTTGTTAGGCAGAAAATCAAATAAAAACTATTATTTTTTGAGAAATACGTTCACAAAATAAAAGATTCGGCACCAGGCTGAAAAAGAGAAAACACATTCTGAGAAATACATTTTTGCGAGGAGAAAGCCTAAACTTGACTGAAGAAGTTGAAGAGTATGCTTACTGAATAGGAAAGCGTATTACGGGAAATACACTTCCACTTGCCACATCAGCAGGCAGGACAAGTTAGCTCCTGAGAGGCTTACAAGCTGACCCCGCTCCAGGTCTTATCTCTCTTCCCTCCTCCATCTTCTTCCTCCCGACGGGCGCGACAGAGAGGCGGGGCTGGGCGCTGGCCCCGACGCCACCGGTTGTCTCCGGTGACACTCCGGCCATAGGGACGCTCACGGAGGCGTCGAGCTTCACGTGGGCTACCACATGGACTCCGGGGAGCACTCAGTCGATTAGGACGCCAGCCGTAGCGGACGACGGCTTCGGCTGCAGTGTTCCGGACCACCAGAGAGGGAGGATAAAGGGGCGGAGAGGCTTCGCTGGAGTCTTCTTGGTTGAATGGTGGTGATAGGAGGGAGGGAGGAGCTCGATATTAAGAGGATTTAGTTGTAGGCCGATGATGGCCGTGGCGGCGAGTAGGGCTTCTTCGGCTCGGGGAAAAACTAGTCGGTGGTAAGGGAGATAGGTGGAGGATATGAGGTGCTTGGGAGGGGCTCAGGGAGGGCCATTTATAGGCGAGGCGAGGGTGACCATGGACGGCGTGGCCACGGCTCGGGCGTGGCCGCTCGTGTGTCTGAGCAAGCACAATCGATGGAAGGCGACACGGGATTAGAGGCAGGCTCACGGGGTAGAGAAGCCAGCAGGCAGGGAGGAAGCGGCAAGCGCGAACAGAGATGGTCGACTACGATGCTACCGTGGGCGTCTTGGCGTGCGCCGAGCGAGAAGGTTTCCGAAGGGGGAGAAGGGTCCAAGGGGACAACGACGATGTGGGGAACATGCTAGACATGCCCGTGCTCACTGGAACGATGATTACGAGCTGGGCCTGAGCAAAACAACGCTCTTGACACGCTCAGTGCATGCCAAAATGGTGGTCACCACCCAAACTGGCATGTACGGGAGGCAAACAACTGGCAAATGATGTCTAGGGTGTTGCCCCTCCAGTGTAGGTTGCAACTAAGGTGGTGAAACAATCAAAGGCACAATGGTTAGGTGGTAATGATCCTCTAAAGTTTGTTGTTGCAAACTGGATCAAGTCACTGTGATCAACTTAGAGATGCTAAGGGCCAAATGAATGGTCTGGGAGGTTTAACTAAGGAAGGACTATAATCCTGGGAGTTTTGAGGGGAAATAGATCACAAAACAACATGGTTGCTTTGTAACCTCATATATGGTCCAGAAATGAGATTATGATGATGCACTCACATAGAAGCAACCTGGGCTGAAATTTGGCAAGGAAGGTTTATATGGCCATATGAAGATGCTATAAAAATTTCATACCAAATGGACTTGCCAAAATGGTACTTGCTTCACATACATCTCCTTTGTCCAGAAACGTGCAGTAATTTTGGAGATAAAATGGCTTAAGTAAATGACCCCAAATTTGGTGGAGATATGTTATATGGATAAGAGCATGATCTGGTAATTTTTCAGAATTAATGAAGCAATATAAGTACTTGCTTCATAACCTGAAAATATTGCCAGAAACAAATATTTGATCCCGTGTGCACATAGATGAAGGGATGGAGTTGAAAATTGGAGGAGGGTTATGATATGAGCACGTGAAGGAGTGTGTAAAATTTCAAATCATTTGGATAACCCTAGCTAGTAATTCCTTCACAAAGGCTTCCCTAAAACATGAACTTGGAAACATCACTGATGAAGATTCACTAGGCAAATGAAGTTATAATTTGGCACAGGGCAATGATATGGATAGGAAAAAAGGTGTCCAAAAAGTTTGGAGTCAATTAAGCAAAGATAAATAGCACTTGCTTCACAATGTGCCATTTAAGGCAGAATAGGAAAATAATTATTTGAGGATTATTTTTGAACATGACAATGAAATTTTTTGACATATTTGACTAAGATATGACCCAAACAATTTATGATAATTATTTGGGAATTTTAGGAGTGATGGAGATATAGGTTGCTTCACAACCTAGGGCAAATAGGGTTATTACTTTAATAGAAAAAGGAATATTCCCTAGCAAAAGTATATTGAGGTTGGTCCTAGATGGAAATGGCGAGGTCTTGGGATGGATTTGGGGATGACAAGCCACTCTGGAAGGAAAGAAGAGGTCATCTTCTTTAGTTTCCAGACCACATAGCCACGGAAAATGAAAACTCAAGAAAAATACTCAGAAAATCAAAAGAAAAAAGAAAGGGCCAAAAATCAGGATGTGACAAACCTTACCCCCATAAAGAAATCTCGTCCTCGAGATTTGGTTACTTAGGGAACAAGTATGAATATACTGTCTTAAGGAAACTGTTCCAACTCGAGTATCCTTTTTTCTTTATTGATTGTTCCCACTGAATTTCATATGATTGTCTGTCTGGCTTTGGGAGTGATCTCTACTGTATTAACATGCTGACAGATGTTACCTTACTAGGTCATGCTTATACTGGCTCCAATTCTTTTCATATCTGGTGACTTAGCTGAGTGTGCTAGATTATCATGACTGAAATATATGCCCGTCTCACAAATCCGAGAATGGTTTCCGATGGATGTGTCATCCAGCACAGACAACCTTTTATGAGGTTGTAAACATATTTTCCTGGAGGTCACCCAGGCTTTTACTCCTTACACTGGGTTTCTCAATTAAATGTGAGTCCTTTGGGTTCAAAAAAATGATATTGTCGGATATCGGGTTCCGGCAAACCCCTTAAGGTTCGAACTCTGGGGTGCACACGAAGATCTACTCCCTACCGATCCACGTCCCAACACCTCGCCGCGAATCTAAGCTACATGATGAACAACACAAAGGACACGAGGTTTATACTGGTTTGGGCCACCATTGTGGTGTAATACCCTAATCTAGTGTGTGGTGTGGTGGATTGCCTCTGGGGCAGATGATCAACAGTACAGAGGAAGAACAACCTCGCGAGGTGTGTTCTTGAGCTAGTGTGGTGTTCTACTTGGGAAGGATTCGATCAGCTCTGGGTCCGATCTCCTCTGGATGAGGCCCGCCCTTCTCTACGGTGGTGGCTATCTCTATATATAGGGGCCCTGGTCCTCTTCCCAAATATTGAGCGGTAAGGGAGCCAACAACGGCCATTTTGAAGGGGGACAGCTAGTACAAGTTATCCTGACTAAAGTTGTTCTTCGACTGCCAAAGGCACTGGTGATGACGCTGTCTTGGGCTCCATGGTGACCTCCATCCTGCCGCTCTGCTGGTCTTGGTCTCGTTGCACCGATATGGAAACCTTTGCTTGATGCCTCGATACTCCGCGCCTGTGCTTGCCCCCTTTGCACCAAAGAGGAAACGAGGACACTGGGCTGGCTGGCGCCCGCTTGGCGCCTGCCTGGTCTCGATCGTCACGGCTTGCGTCATGAGCACCTCGCGAGGTACTCCTTGCCTTGATCTCTCCGCCTCCTCGCGAGCCTGCCTGGTGAGGCCGCCCCTGAGGAAGCCTTGCATCGTTCGCCCCGCGAGGCTTGGCCCCTCGTGAGGGTCTTGAGCTTGGGTTGATGAAGATGGGTCGTACTATGCCACTGCTTGAGCCACAACGCAGGCTGCAGGCAGCCAAGTCTGGGGTCCCCGTTCCCAGAATGCCGATAGTAGCCCCCGGGTCCAAGGCGCGCTCGGACTTGGCTTAGCAGCGAAGACAAAGGGCAAGTGCGGAGCGCCGCCGGCCCCAATAGCCTGCAACCTTGGTCGCTGCATGGCTGTTGATTGGACGTGGACGTCTCCGCTTCCTCACGCCGCCTTGGCAACTTCCCGATTTGATGAGTCCCTGCTGCATGCAAAAAGAGTCATGATTACCTGCGATCGTGGAGGCCGACGGTTGTCCTCCTTTGGACTATATATGTGGAGGGGCGCAAGCGCCCCGCTGCACATCTCTTCTTGCCCCCACCTGCTTCTTCTCCCTCCTTACTCCAGTTTCTTGCCATGTCCCATGCTGCCCACGAAGAGGTTCTCTGCCGCGGAGAGGGGAAAGATCGCCAGGAAGGGCCTGGCTCCCCACCGCCCAAGCGCGGCCGAGGTCGTCCCCGCAAGCACCCCGCGACTCCTGCAGCGGCTCCTCGTGGTCGCGGCGGTGGTCCTTCGCGCGATGATGGCCGCCCGGTTGGCGGGGGAAGACGCGTCGTGGCTGCGCGGCCTCCCCGGCCACGCTTTCACTCGGTAGTGGTGCTGTCGGAGTTTGTCGTGTGGTCGGCAGATCCGGCCGGCAACCGGCTCCAGCTCCCCCGCTTCTTTGCCGGTGAACTGCCGGCCAATGGCCCTGGTGGGCTCTGGCTGCAGGCAGACGGTTGCTGCAGCAGGGCTTCCTGGATCGCGGTGGAGATCTCCGTTGCCGGGAACGTGGCCCTCGCCCGCGGCTGGCAGACGTTTGCTCGCGCGTGTGGCCAGGGCCGGCGGTGCACCCTGCACTTCAAGTTCGACGGTGACGCAACCCTCTACGTGAGGGTGTTCGGGGAAGACGGCCGTCGTGCTGGGTGCTACCCCGAAGATGACGACAGCGGCGAGGTGCTTGGCCTTGGCAACGGCCGTGACGAGGGCGAAGGCGAACGCGCTCCTGGTGGTGTTCGCATCTCACCGAGCTTCAGCGGCTCCTCCTCCGGTGACAGATCCTCCAGCGGTGGCCGTGATCAGCCACCACGTCGCCGCGCCCGCTTTGAGGGTAGTAGCGGGTCGTCCCGCTGCCGCGCCCCGGCGAAGCGCGAGGCGGAGTCTGATTGAGCTCGGGAGGGCGGTGCGGATCCCTCCTCGCGAGCCGTCGCGGGGCGCGCTATTTTCATTTTGTTTTTCTCCTTTTCCTGCATTGAGAGAGAGAAGTATGGACCGCTGTGGGGGCCGTGCAAGACTATCATCCCTAATTATCATGCTATTTTTATCATTCCCTGTGCTGTGTCATGGTGCTGCGGCTATGTGCTTGTGCGTAGGAACAACTTAGCTCGGGAGGTTCGCTGCCGTTTCCACCTCGCGAGGTACTTTCCTGAGGCCTCTCCGGGCGTCTTAACATCTGCAAAGATCAGTCGGGAGAATAGCTTTCGAACCTTTGTCGCGAGGGCGACCATCTTAGGTCTGGCGTTTTTCATCACGATGCCCGTGGGGCATGGACCAGGAGGGGTGCTCCCACTATGAACTTGTGTGAGGGAGCCTCACAAAATCAGGCGAGAAGGGGCTCACGAGGGCGCCCACGTAGCAACCTAGCGAGGCTTGTGTGAGAGAGAGAACGAGCCGAGCGAAAGCCAGAGACAGAGAACAGGGGCCGGGGACGGCAAAAAACACTAGAAGCAACTCCAATAAAAGTTCAAACAAGGGAGAACAAGCCAACTGTGGAAAGCAAATGAAAAGCCGTGTCCGGCACCTAGTCTAGTCTTCGACGTCTTCCCACCAGCGCGGAGCTAAGTGCTGCCACTAGGCATGGGCGGGAGACCCCGAGGCCCAAGGGCGGCACTCCGAAGACTCTGGGGCGTGTACAACCCCAACTCATTATTACGTGAGCGTGTCACGGGCGGCGAGCTTCACAAGTGCTGGGCCTTCTTCACAGGCACCGGGCCTTTCTTGGGGCGGCGAGCTTCACAGGCACCAGGCCTTCTTTATAGGCACTGGGCCCTTCTTCACAGGCATTGGGCCTTCTTTACAATAAACCTTTGGGCCTTACTTCAAGGTAGAACCTCGAGTGTTGAATGTTCCACAGCGTTGGAATGAGCACCCCTTCTGGTCTACAAGCCTTGGCGCGAGTTTGAAACATGAACAACCTTGAACGGGCCCTCCCACATGGGCGAGAGCTTGTGCAGCCCTTCCCTGGAGAGCACCCGCCTGAGCACGAGGTCACCTACCTCAAGAGTCCTGGGGAGGATGTTGCGGCAGTGGTACCGTCGCAGCGCCTGCTGGTATCTTGCTGCTCGTAGCGTGGCCTCCCGTCGGTGTTCCTCCCCCAGCACGAGGTCCATCCCCCACATGGCGTCCTACTGCACTTCATCAAACGCTAGGACCCGCGCGGAGCAATGCCTGACCTCGTGAGGGAGGACCGCCTCTGCTCCATAGACGAGGAAGAACGGGCTCTCACCAGTCGACTTGGTGGCGGTAGTGCGGATGGACCATAACATGGACTGGAGCTCATCGTACCAGCCCCTGCCGCATGCCTCTAGTTTCTTCTTGAAGGTCCTGGTTTTGAGGCCTTCCAGGACCTCTGCGTTGGCGCGTTCAGCCTGGCCGTTACTCCGGGGAAGTGCCACCGAAGCGTAGCATATCTGCATTCCAAGGTTAGCACAATATGTTTTGAAGAGATTGCTGGTGAACTGCAAACCGTTGTCGGTGATGATGCGATTAGGGATCCCGAATCGGCTCACGAGGCCCTTGATGAATTTGACTGCAGAACCAGCCGGGATGGTGTGAACGGCCTCCACCTCCGCCCATTTGGTGAACTTGTCAATTGCGATGTAGAGGTAGCGGTAGCCCCCTGGCGCCCGAGGGAACGGACCCAAGATATCCAGCCCCCAGACCGCAAATGGACACAAGAGTGGGATGGTCTGCAGGCCCTGAGCTGGCTGATGGATCTGCTTGGCGTTGAATTGACAGGCTTCGCAAGCCTTCACCAGCTCGATTGCGTCGTTGAGTGCTGTAGGCTGTTAAAACCCGATGTGAAACGCCTTGCCGACGAGCGTCCATGATGACGAGTGATGTCCACAATCTCGACCGTGTATGTCAGCCAGCAACTCCTTCCCCTGTTCCCTAGAGATGTAGTGCAGGGAAACATCATTTGGCCGCTTCCGGTGGAGCTCTCCGTCTTGGATGCAGTAGGCTGTGGCCTGCCGGGCCACGCGTTCCTCGTCCTCCTCCTTCTCCGGTAGTGTCCCTTGCATAAGGTAGTCCTTGAACTCCCCAGTCCAGCATCCCTCCTGAGGTTCTAGAGCCAGGAGCAAGCACGCTCCCGAGGCTGGGCCATAGGCCGGGGCTCCTGTAGTAGGTGGTTGAGGGAGCTCTTCCCGAGGTTGTGCTGTGCTTGATAGTGATGGCGCACGTGGACCACTTGAGAGGGCGCGTGGCCTCGAGCTTGGGGAGGACTGCGTTCACCTCGCGAGCAAACTGCTTGAAGATGCGCTGAGAGGCTGGGGCCTGGGCGTCGCCCAAGATGCAAGCGATAACACGTAGCTCCTTGAAGCCCCCAGCCCCCTCGTCCTGGTGGTGGTCGTCATTCCTTCTTGGCGGTGGTGGTAGAGGAGAAAAGCATGCGTTGCCCTGCGGGCGATCCCTGCGAGGCTGATCCCTAAGAGCCCCCTCGCGAGGCTGGTCCTGCCAGCGATCCTCGCAAGGTCGGTCACGCCACTCCTGGCGAGGGCCTCGGTCATCCCATCGTCCTCCACCTCTTCCTCCTCCTCGGCCGTAGCCCCAGTCATTGCGCTCGGGGCGTCGACCGATGCGTCCTTCTCGAACGGCTCTGAGCTCCTGCCATTTGTTGGTGTTGTGGGTGTAGAGGTTATGGTAGGCGCAGAATCGGTTGCCCTTGGATGACTCCGGCTGGTCCTTGCCATGCTTCGTGTCTGGTTCTGCTGCGAGCACGGCTTCTCCTTTGCACTTCACGTCCTTGGCCTTGGCTTTCTTATCTTCTAGGTCAGCAGCTGGAAGCTCGAGGAGGGAGAGGCGTCCCTCCTCAGCTCTTGCGCACTTGGTCGCCAGGTTGAACAGCTCCAGGGATGTGCACAGATCCTCGTGGATGGCGAGCTCCTCCTTCATCTTGACATCGTGGACACCCTCAGAGAACGCTGAGATCATGGCCTCCTCGGTCACCTTGGGAATCTTGAGGCGAGCGCTGTTGAAGTGCTGGATGTACTTCTGCAAGGTCTCTCCCGGCTGCTGCTTGATGCGGCGCAGGTCACTCGCGATTGGAGGATGGTTGCAAGTGCCCTGGAAGTTGGCGATGAAACGGCTGCGTATCTCGTCCCAAGAGGAGATCGAGGCGGGAGGCAGGTTCAGGAGCCAGGTGCGGGCACCATCCTTGAGCGCCGTGGGAAACCAGTTCGCCATGACCTTTTCATCTCTGTTGGCCGCCTCGATGCCCAGCTCGTAGAGCTGCAGGAACTCCGAGGGGTCGGCAGTGCCGTCGTAGCGAGGAGGCAGATCTGGCTTGAACTTGCCCGGCCAGGCGACATTGCGTAGCTCGGTGGTGAAGGCGCGGCAGTCTGCGGTGGCCACCAGTGCCCTTTGCAGATGAGGGGCTTGCTCTTGGAGATTCCCACAGCGCCGCCGCGAAGCGGCAGCGAGGTCTTAACGTCTTTGGCGCAGGATGTGGTCTTGACGTCTTTGGAGTAGGGAACCTGGCGCCTTCTTGGGGCCGAGGGATTTCTTGGTAGCTCCTTTCATGTCGCGCGGGCACTGGACGCGGAGGGCCTCATCTAGGGGCCGCGCGCCTTGGAGCCAGGGCACGTTCTTGTGGAGGAGGTGGTGGAGGCGCCTCCTGAGCTGCATCACCCATGCAGGACGGAGGGCGAGGCAGCGAGAGGGATGGCGCAGGAGAGCCCCCTGCGGTGCTGACGAGCTTGGTGATGCGAGCGAGCCACTCCTTGTAGAGGTCATCAACAGGGCGGTAGTGCAGGAGCACACGTGGCAGGAGAAACGCGGCCTGCGCGTCTATGGGAGCGCGACGAGCGTGAGACGACGAACCAGCTGGAGTTAGCAACGGAGTGGTGGTGCGGCCTTCCCGCCGCACCGAGGGATGTAGCAACGAAGCTTGCTGCTCGTTCCCCACCGGGCCAGTGGCGGCGTTGGCGGCACGCGACGGAGAACGATGAAGAGGCCCACCGACGGGCGCCATATGGGCGACGCGGGCGGTGAGAGCAGCCCGACGCTCGACGTGACCTCGGTGAGCGTCCGCCATGGATGCGATGGAACGCGGAACCGCGAAAAGAAGATACTAGCGCAACCCTACCTGGCGCGCCAGATGTCGGATATCGGGTTCCGGCAAAACCCTTAAGGTCCGAACTCTGGGGTGCGCACGAAGATCTATCCCCTACCGATCCATGTCCCAACACCTCGCCGCAAATCTAAGCTACACGATGAACAACACAAAGGACACGAGGTTTATACTGGTTCGGGCCACCATCGTGGTGTAATAACCTAATCCAGTGTATGGTGTGGTGGATTGCCTCTGGGGTAGATGATCAACAGTACAGAGGAAGAACAGCCTCGCGAGGGGTGTTCTGGAGCTGGTGCGGTGTTCTACTTGGGAAGGATTCGATCAGCTCTGGAACCGATCTCCTCTGGATGAGCCCCCCCTTCTCTATGGTGGTGGCTATCTCTATTTATAGGGGCCTTGGTCCTCTTCCCAAATATTGAGCGGGAAGGGAGCCAACAACGACCAATTTGAAGGGGGGCAGCTAGTACAAGTTATCCTGACTAAAGTTGGTCTTCGACTGCCAAAGGCACTGGTGATGACGCCGTCTTGGGCTCCATGGTGACCACTGTCCTGCCGCTCTACTGGTCTTGGTCTCGTTGCACCGATAGGGAAACATTTGCTTGATGCCTCGGTACTCCGTGCCTGCGCTTGCCCCCTTTGGACCACAGAGGAAACAAGGACAACATGCTGGCTAGCGCCCGCCTGGCGCCCGCCTGGTCTCGATCGTCACAGCTTGCGTCACGAGCACCTCGCGAGGTACTCCTTGCCTTGATCTCTCCATCTCCTCACGAGCCTTCCTGGTGAGGCCGCCCCTGAGGAAGCCTTGCATCGCTCGCGCCTGCTGAGGCCAGGCCCTTGCGAGGTCTTGGCGTGGGTTGATGAAGATGGGCCCTCGTCTTTGAGCCCTTTGCTCGAGCCACGCTGCAGGCATGACGAGCAAGTCTGAGGACCCCTTTACGAACAACGGCGGATATGAATCATAACCGTTCTCCCGGCGGATTCTGACTTCTTGCAGGAGTTTCTGAATCATCTTGATTGGCTCCACTATCTTGAGTATCAGATCTGTACCAAATATTTGATTTTCACCTGTCATGGCTAGCATAAGGGGTATGACCTTATATGATAGTTTCTGTAGATTTGGCTGACGATGGTTTGACATAAGAATTTTGTTAATGACAGTCTATCCCTTGATGACTCACATAAGCGAGGGAACTTGCTTGAAGACTTTTATTCACATTCTGATTGCTCATTCTGTCGGTATGTCCATGGGGATAGTAGGTTGTGTGATGCTTTACCAAAGTTGCTGGAGTCAAACCGTTGAATTGTCCTTTGGTCCGACTTCACAAACCCAGATATTCGATACTGAAAAACCTGAGCATATACTGTTAACTGAGCGGGATTTTCCTTGATATGAGGTCCTTACCAAAATTGAGTAGACCCTTAGGTGAATATTCCTAGTGATCGATACTGACTCAGACTGTCCGGGGTATCTGCACCATGTGGGGCATGCAACAATTATCATACCTGTATTGCTGGCCTTGCTCCTTCAATATAGTTTTCTTGTCTGGATTCATTACTGAAAGAGCTTGGTCATATTGCTTCTGCAAGTGACCCTAGGTACTGTCGGGTGCGATATTTCGGCAATTGTTACTTATCCTCATTCATGTATCATGTGATAGGGACTATCCTAGGTTCACACGTACTTACATCTAGCTCATTTTTGCTGTAAAGCATACCAAGTGGTGCCATGAGTTAATGATATCACTTTGCCTAGTATGAGGAAACTGGCCTTGTTGAGTACTGTCTAAATTTGCTGTCCCATGTTGTCTTTCTCCAAAACTTGTCGGTTCTTGGATCACCACTAAGGTATATAACTGACTTTCTTATTCTTGCATGACTCGTGAGATTTCCGGATTCTCACCCTGACTTCACCATCGTACCACTGACTTTCAAGAACGTGGCAGCATGCTCACAATATATATACTATCAAAACATACTACCAAAAAAAGTATATATACTATCTAAACATTCTTATATACTACATACTACGCGTACATATATACTCTTCGATATGATATATACTACCTAGAACATATGAAACAAAAGTGGGAGTAGCTACACGTACATATATATAAACACTATTCTGATCACGGGATCAGAATAATATTCTGATCACAACCTGACCTTCCCCAGTAACGCGCCTGAACTTCCCTTTGTACTAACCTGACCTTCGGGCTATCTTCGCAACCGTGGCTTCTACTGCGATTTTTTCTGATCATTCGCGTTTTTTGTGATGCAAGTGTAATGCAGACATGGTTTTTAGAGTCTAAATGCTTGCTTTGATTCGGATTCTAGCACTTTGGCGGATTTGCTCTCGGGGTCGTGATGAACTTGTTTCTGTTACAAGTTTAATGCATGTTTTGGATGTTGTCGATGTTCGGAGCGATGCGGATTAGGTTTTGATACGAGTTTGGAGCACAAATTCTTAGTTATTTCAAACAAATTTGAAATGCGCCGTGTTCTTCATCCGCCGAGATGGAACCAGCGTCTCTGTTGATTTCTAGTTTTTCTTTATTGTTTGCTGCCTGATTTGCGTACTTTAGTGAAATTCGAGGCTTACTAATCCTTAATTTTTAATCGGGAGGGTCCTTACGGTTTGATTTCTAGCAATTCGATGTTTGGACTCCCGCGGGTTCACTGATGTTATTTTGGCGGGTTTGAATTTTTCCCTCTGGTCGTTCCAGTTGTCAAAAGGTAGTTGCCAGATAATTTCCAAGGGGTGTGCGGACGTGTTGCAATCTTGGGCAGATGATTTTATGCTTCGGACGAATTTGTTTGTTCATTATTTCTAGATCTTATAATGGTAGTTGTACAAGCTGGACTTCTGCGTTTTCATACCTGAACTTCTTCTCTTCCTTCGTTTGATTCTTTTGGGGCTAGGCCGGCTCGGATCGGGATCGGGGGAGGATCAGGTGGATCGTGTTGGTTTTTGCCCGGGTTTCTGTGCTGGACTTCTGCGTTTTCATACCTGAACTTCTTCGTTTTTTCTTTCGCTGCAATATAATGCAGCAAGTCATTTGTATCAGAATCCGTTACTGGATCTCTTCTGCAATTTTTTTGTTGTAGCTAGTGTGTAAGCGTGAAGCTGGACTTCTTTCTAATCGATGGTTGAACTTCCGGTTTTCCACATTGCATTCCATATTTTGCAAGGCGAAGGTGCATCGTGCTATATTTTTTTTATTTTTTATAATTTTAGTTCCTGAGATGTTATTTTTAGAGTTTGTCTCGCGGGCATTCATGAGATTAGTCCAAGTATGCATGCACCTTTTTTTGCAGATCATCTAATAAATGCGTTGTACAAGCGGACTTCATCTTTATTCATACCGAACTTCATTCTTCCTTCTTTTGCAATGTAATGGAGCAAGCCCTTTTTATTTCTTTCTGTTTTTATGTTTTTTTCGTACTTTTGCGTTTGCTTTTTAATTTTTTTTGTTAGTCCCATGAGCAACCGTGTAATTTTCGTACGGATATGCGTATATTTTCTTATTTTACCTAGTATGTTTTTGTACTAATAGTAGGTGGTGGCATTCAGTAAATAACTACCCTGAACTTCTGTATGCTAATCGTTTTTTATAATGTTAATTTTGAGGTTTTTACAAAAACCTGAACTTCTCTATCTTTTCTATTTGAACTTCTTTTAAAATATAATTATGTTTTGTTATTTTAAGATTTAAATAATTGTAGACATTGAAATAGGCATTGGGCCTATTGACAAATCTTGATAGCCTGAGGCGGCGGGGGAGGGGGTCGGGACCCCCTCCCTCCTGCTGCGAGGCCGAGGCGGAATGAGCCGAGAGGCGGCGGCCAGCGGCGTGCTGGCGTCGTGGCATCTTGAGGCGAGTCCGTCATCCGTGACCCTACTATCTATCTTAGGGTTTTAGGGTTTAGGGTGCGTGCGGTAGGGGTGGAGCAGAATAACCACATTGCGTCTGTCAAATCATAGCCTTGCAGCAATGCGGTAGCGCGAGGCGAGCGGGGGGGGGGAGGACCCCCCTCCTCCGCGAGGCCGAGACAGAACAGCCGGAGGCAGACGGCGGCGGCGTGCGCGTCGTCGCATCTTGAGGCGAGTCCGTCATCCATGACCCCACTATCTATCTTAGGGTTTTAGGGTTTAGGGTGTGTGCGGTGGGGTTGAAGCAGAATAACCACATTGCGTCTGTCAAATCATAGTGCGACAATGCGGTAGCGCGAGGCCGGCGGGGGGGAGGGTGGGACCCCTCCTCCCCGCAAGGCCGAGACAGAACGAGCGGAGGCGGCGGCAGCGCGTGCAGCGTCGTCGCATCTTGAGGCGAGTCCGTCATCCGTGACCCCACGATCTATCTTAGGGTTTTAGGGTTTAGGAGTGCGTGCGGTGGGGGTGAAGCAGAATAACCACATTGCGTCTGTCAAATCATAGCGCGCAGCAATGCGGTAACGCGAGGCGGCGCAGGCGGGGGTCGGGACCCCCTCCCTCCCCTGCGAGGCCGAGACAGAACGGAGCGAGGCGGCGGCGGCGCGGCGTGCAGCGTCGTGCATCTTGAAACAAATCCGTCACATTCGTGACCCCACTATCTATCTTAGGGTTTTAGGGTTTAGGTGCGTGCGGTGGGGGTGGAAACAGAATAACCACATTGCGTCTGTCAAATCATAGCGCAGCAATGCGGTAGCGAGGCCGAGCGGGGGAGGGTGTGGGGCCCCTCCTCCCTGCGAGGCCGAGACAGAACGAGCCGGCGGGCGGCGGCGGCGTGCGTGTCGTCGTCGCATCTTGGGCGAGTCCGCTCATCCGTGACCCCACTATCTATCTTAGGGTTTTAGGGTTACATATGAATTTCATCTGTTTTTGTACTTGAACTTCTTCTTTTTGTTTCTTTGTGGTTTATTTATTTTTATTGCTTTACTTCTTTTATTAGAGTACTTGAACTTCTGTTCTTTATCTTTTGAACTTCTTTTCTCTTGTTTTTTATGGGCATATTTATGTATGTATGTTTCTTCATTTAGTAGTGTATTTTGCCATCTATTTTTTGGTTCTGAGGATATCATCATAATAGATGCATTCAAATGGTGCATTTATTTTATCTACACATGTATTTACTATTTTAGCTGTTGGGAGGGTAAAAGCAGTAAATTTGGTGTGGTTGCAAGTCCTGACAGATAGGCATTAATCGCCATCTCCTCGCCACCACACATCGAAATTTCCCTCCCTCTGTCGCTCGCTCTCTCTTCCCTCTCCGACGCTCCGCTGCCCCCTTCAACTGCTACTCCCCACGATCCCTCCACCACTGTCCCGTGCGCTCGCGAGTGGATTAACCGGCGCACTCCCCCGCTCCTATTACTCCCCCGCCCCGCGCTCTCCCTCGCCCAGCCCGCTCTCCTCTGCTCTGAAGCGAGGGCGGCAACTGCTTGCGCGTGGCGTTGTGGGGAGTGAAGAACCGCCGCGGATTCGTGCTTGGAGAGGTACAAACGCTGCGCCCCGCCCCCTCCCCCCTAATGCTTGTATTCTCTTTCGCCAGATCTGTGGAGGCCTGCCCTGTTTGCTCTGTTTGCTCTGGCGTCCGCCTCCTAGCCCCTTTTTTCTGATGGTTTGGCATTACATTAGGTAGGGTTCTTGGGCGTGTGTTGGTTGGAATTCATTCCCCCGCGGCCAGATTTGTTTGTGACATGCTTGTGTTTGGATTTCATTTCCCCTTTGTTGATTTTAGCAGTCAGGTGCATGTCAGAGAGGTTGTGGTGTCATTGTTAATGCTAGATCTGTTGTATCTAATGGCATTAGTGCTATGGATTTGGAGGTCTAGATTATGTTTGGGACATTGTAGTTAGTTTCTGGATAGTTTTTTTTGTTGTGCTTGCCTATATGTGCTGCTATCATCTATTTCATACTTGTTGGTTCTAGTTGTTTGTAGTTGGTTCTAGTTGTTTGTAGTTTGTTCTAGTGTTTGATTCAGTTTCCGTTTTTGCATTTTGTTGTATGTTTTTGTAATTGCTAACTATATGGAATTCATCTTACATGTTTCTGAGTTGTTCTAGTGTTTGGGCATTCATCGAGGCGGTTGTGTTGCCATGGCTTCAAAATCATCTCCGGGTATCTTAATGTAGTTGTATATTTTTTTAAATAGTAGTTTTGTTATATGTGTCTGCCCATATCTTCATTTGGTATTTTTGTTGGAATGCCAGTCTTAGTAGTGTGAACTTCTAACAAGTTTTGTGTGTATGCATTGTTAGACATAGTTTATGTGTGTGCCATTTCATGTTTAAAATGTATATCTTTGTTTTTGTTTTGTTGTTATAGTCTTCATGGCATTGATATTTAGTTTGCTGTGAAATACTATTAAATGGTCATGCTACATCTTTTTATGTGCTATTTGCTTGGGTCACGTAGTTTAATTTTGGTTGATCTTCCGTTATGAACATTTTGTTTTATCGCTTTGTTATGTATCGTTGAACTTCTCGGACATTCATGATGTATGTAGTAGCACCTCCGGTGTAGAGTGTTTTAGGGTTTAGTTTGTAGATTTTTTGTTATTTTTTGTGTTTATTTGCTTTGTTAGGTATTGTTGAACTTGGTATTGGACATTGTTGTAAAAGTAGAAGTCCTTTTGGTGTAGGATTGCGGATTAGAACTCAGCTGTATTTTACTTGCATTTTTGTAGTTGGTGATGAGTTGAATAGTTCGAAAAAATGCTGCGATCAAGATGGAGCTCGAGAGGTTATCTTGATGCTCCAATATCGATCTTGCTAAAACACCCATTATCCCTTTGACTGTGATTGCCGAGGTTGCTTGAGCCTTGAGAATATTTCAAGCCTTGAGGATCTTGCTTCGGCTCTTGCAACAACTAGTATGTGAAACGCCTTTTCTTTTCAATTAATGTTAGCGGGGTTTCTTGTTTTTGTTCTGACTTTTTTAATTTTTTGCTTGATTTTTGTGTTCTTTTGCGGATGTGTCGACGGAGGAGGAAGCTTTGAACACCATCAACGATGTTTTTATCGATTTGGGTTTATCGAAACCCTGCTTCTTTGCTAAGGAAGAGGCTCCGTCGATCAAAGGTTGTGATCCCGTTTAGGATCCTTTGTGCTCTCTTGGATGTCGAGAGCCTTGATCGCAATCTGTTGATGGCCTTGAACACATCACGCAAGCCGAGGATGTGCCTCTTCAGCTTCTCCTGGAGGACCAACATAATAGGAAGAAGCAAGAAGATTTTGACAAGAAGAGGTCGGCCCGCCTTGACAAAGGTTCTGATGTTCCTGGATCTGTTCGTGCGGCTGAGCTCACTGTTGAGGAAGACGTGCCATGTGGTAGTGTTGGCACTGTTGTCCCTGTTAAGAATAAAATCAAGAAGACTGCTGCGAGGAAGCTAGTAGTTGGTGCAGTTACTCCTCGGAAGAGCCCACGTGTTTCAAGGCCTGCAGAAGTTGTTGAAGATGAAGGGTTAGTTCTTGGTGGTACGCTACGCCGTAGTCCTCGCGTGCTTGCCACTGTCGCGCCTACACCTTCTTCGCTTGGTGCTGGTGCATCTGTTAAGGGGAAGAAATGCGGCGTGAAGCACAAGGTTCCACCTGCAAAGGTCAACAAGGGTGCGAAGAAGCGTTCTCGTGTTAATCCAGAAGACAAGGATGATGCTGACTTCAATGCTGATGATGAGGACGACGTCGATGATAACGCTGCCGCTACTCAGGTATGAATGTCTCATGTTTACTGTTTTTAGAGCATTTGTTGCTATTGCTGTAGTTTTATTGTTTTTAGCACTGCCTTGGCGTACATAGCTGACCTTCTGCTCCATCTCTGTATAGACGAATAAATTAGCCGATGTGTTTTTGCTTTTACGGTATTACTGCCTTTGTGTACATAGTTGAACTTCTGGGTATAATACATGAATAAATTAGTTTAACTTGTTGGTATAGATGTTTGATTACTGCCTTAGTGTATATGGTTTAACTTCTGCTTTTTAAATTTCCAACATTCTTGAAAGAATGTTAACTAATGTTCGTACATGGTTGTACTGCCTATGTAGACATAGTTGGACTTCTGAGATACATGTTTCATTACTGCCTTGTTGTACATGGTTGAACTTCTGCTATGTAAATTTGCAAACAATTTGAAAGCATGTTAACTTCTGGTCATACATGGCTGTACTGCCTATGTAGACATAGTTGGACTTCTGAAATGTACTGAGCCTGTAATTTTGTAGGCACTATTGGAATTATGGTGTAGCTTGTGTGTCACATTGTGTATCTCATTTTTTCTAGTATCAGCTTGTGGAGCGGCCTGAGAGGAGGAATAGAGGATGCAAAGCGCCCGAAGAAGGTGGCCTAGGAGGAGGTGAGGCGAAACATTTTAACAAGACGGTTCGTTGCTCACTAGGAGAGGTGAAGACGTGTGCGAAAATGCTATAGCCTAGGCACAAGACAAGGGTTATCAGGGCTGGTTTTGGTTGTGTGTTTGACTTGAAGGTTGATTCCAACATTTCTCGTCCTTTGATGGGCAACATCTACATGAGGATTGAACCTGCAACCATGGTTCTTGACATGGGTGAGGCAAACAAGGTTCTGCGTATTACAAGTGATGCTATTGACCATCTGTTTGGATTCCCTCAAGGTAATAGTACCCCTCCTAGGCCTTCGAGTGATGGGTTTGATGACGCTGTTATGAGGTTGAAGGGCAAGCTTGGGTACGCTAGGAGTGACGACATCAAGACAAAGGATCTGCGGAATATCCTCGCGGATCTTGTGAAGGATGAGACGAAGGATGATCTTGCTCTGCAGGTGTTTTACCTGATTGTTTTCATGAAGGTGGTTATCCCTGGAACGTCTACACGAGTGTTCAGGGAGGCAAATGGTGAGAATCTTGTGTTTGAGGATATGGCGATATGGACTCTCGCCAGGTTGGTTGTTGATGACCTTGAAGTCTTTGTTATTAGGTATCGACAAGGTACTAGCAGAGGAAAAGCATCACAAAGTTGGGCCATCGCGCCGCTTCTTATGTACCTGGACTGCCTTATCATTGGCAAGGCGCCTAATGTTGACTTGAGGTCGCCTCGCATCAATTACATGGATCAGGCCAAGCTTCTTGAGCTCGCTACGGCTGACTTGGTTAGGAAAGGTGATGACGACCCAGCCAACTGGGTGTTTGGGAGACTACCTGTGAGTGTTTCTTCTTTTCTGTGTAGTTAGTACTGCCTTTTGTGTGCATGGTTGAACTTCGCTATGTACATAGATGACCTTCATTTCATATAGGCGGGGTAAATTTTTGAAATGCTTGGCTTATATGGTATTATCGCCTTTGTGTACATATGTGAACTTGGTTATATTCATATGAAATAAGCTAAAGTTTGTTGTTGCACATGCATGTTTGAACTTCTGCTATGTAAATTTTCTAACATTTTTGAAAGCATGTTAACTTCTGGTCATACGTTGTTGTACTGCCCATGTAGACATAGTTGGACTTCTGAAATGTACTGCGTGTGTAGGCATTATTGGAATTTTTGGTGTAGTTTGTGTATCTGATTGTTCTTCCTTTTTTTTCCTTGTCATTTTTTTCAGTATCAGCTTTTGTGGTACTAACTTGAACTTCTGCTACTGTCTTCTGTATTTCTGCTACCATGTTTTTCCATTTGTTGTGCGACATGTTGATTTTTGTTTTCATATATGAAGTGGAAGACACAGGCTGAGGTTGTGTTCTTTAGGGTCATCGAACGCCCTGTTCTTACTATGCCTCGTGCCCCGGCCTATGTAGTGGAAGTCCTCCGAGATTTGAATTCTCGCGGGATGTTAACACTGGTGCCCCCTCAGAGATCCGGGAGGTTCTTACGCCTGTGTGAGTCTTTGGAGGTGGCGTTTCTTCCGAGAGTTTGTTCGATCTTGTGAATATTTCCCTTTCTAGGATTGATGGACTTGAAACTGTTTGTGGAGAGATGGCTCGTGTTCGACAACGGTTGGCGCCTTAGTCGTGTGGATGGTATTCTTCCTCCCGCCACGGTTTTGATCTTGAGTCTTGAAGGAGCTTTTGTTGATTGAAGCTAAATATCTTACCGAAGCTTCGTCGAGCACTTCCCACCTCCAGTGCTAGTTTTTTGTCTGTTCAAGAAATGCAGGGGCCTTGATGCAAGCCTTTTGAAGATGAGGTGAGTGTTGTTGTGAGAGAGATTCAGAGGCGGGATCCCGCTCATTTGGGTCGTGAAGGAGGCCATGTGGAGCGTCTCAAGAGGTTTGTTTTATGTTGGCTTTTGATATTTCTTTTTGCACTAGTGTTCATTGTTAGCTTTGAGTTACTACTGTTATGCAGTTATAGGGTGACCTTCTCTGTTTATAGGACCTGAACTTCAAGTGCTTATGCACCTGAACTCTAGCACACTTACTAGTTGAACTTCGCATTGCTTTTCCACATGTGAATGTGAATGCAGGCAGATTTTATAGTGTTTGTAGCCTGGACTGAGGCTCACATACTACTGAACTTCACATGCCTTTAAGCGTGCAGATTTACAATTCTTTTGTAGCTTGGACTGAGGCTCACACACTACCAGAACTTCACATGGTTGTAAGCAGGCAAATTTTACAAAAAGCTTTTGTAGCCTGGACTGATGCTCACACACCACCTAAACTTCACATAGTTGTAAGCAAATACCAAACCGAAGGAAGGAAGAAGTTCAACCATACCCTGGCTAGAAGTTCGGCCAACCTTTTACCAGCAGATGATAGGCCACCTTGAGAATAATTCGTCGTGGAGGTATGAGAGGAATCCCATGGAAATCCATGTCTTGCAGGGGGCACGAAGTTCATCTACACGAAGCAAGAAGGTCAGAGAAGGCAAGATTGAAGAAGAATGCAAGATCAGGGAGGAAGTTCATGTACAGTTCTTAGATTTGAAGGCGCCGCTGATGCGGCCTCCGCTGAGATGCTTCCTTGGGTTTGCTGTTCGCCGTAGGTTGCGCGTTGGCCGTCACGAGCACTGCAAAGCCGTCTGGCGGTGACGATGGACCGAGGATGAGGCTTCCGGAAGTCCATGGCGGCCGTTCGTCGCAGAAATCCGGCGGCCGCGCTGCTCGCGCCGCTCAAGCGGCGCTGGCTCCTTTGCGCCCGCGTCGCCGCCTTCGCTTCGCTGCGCGGTGGTCGGGTAGGAGGTGGAGTCGGAGGGGCGAGCTCTATCCGTCGGCGAGATCTGGAGAAGGAAGGTAGGCGCCGATCCGGCGGATTTTCGGCGGTGAATCACGGCGGAGATCGAGGGGAGGAGCGGCGAGGAGGGGGACTGGGGAGGGGCGGCTCGATCGGGATCGGGGTCCAGGTGGGATTCTGTCGGGATCGGGATCCAGGTTGGATTTTGTTGGGCCGGGCTGGCAGTCCAGGTAAGTTCGGGAACCTGTCTTCGGGGCCCTATATAGGGCTGCTGTGATCCAAATAACTATTCTAATCCCGCGATCAGAATAGTGCCACAACTGTTGCCGATCTGGTTCTTGGGATGCACTGCCATATACTGCCAATTCACATTGTAATATCTTGTACCAATGCCATATTGAAGGGAAATTGGATGACTTGCGCTCGAGGCTTTCGTTAGTATCTTGCTGAGGAAGACTGGGTACCGTACCTCAGAGGCTTCCCCCCTTAAAGACTTGCTGGGGAAGGACTTGGTACCTTATGCCGGAAACTGTTGCAGTTGCGTACTGAAGAAGATAGAGTTCCTTGCACGGGAAGTCATCCATGTATCATACCGAGGAAGATAGAGGAATCTTGCCTTGGAAGCTTCTCTAGTAGCTTTCGAGGGAAGACTAGGTTGCCTACAACAGAAGCTTGTCATTGTGATATGCGGACCGATTACCACAAATATATACCACGTTAATATTTCTGCCGTTGATTACTTGTATGAAGCGAGGTTTGCTGGACTATCCTCCTTTCTGAGTATTGAATACATGGCACACTCTTGCTTTCTTCCAAGTATAGCATGTTTCAAAATCATCCTCATAGATGAATCAAACCTTGCATAAGAGCCATACCTTTGACTGATAATATACTGGTGATCTTGAACACAATTTATCTTCTTGCTGACTTGATCATTTCTGCTATGAAGAGTGCACACTGATGCAAACTTGATTATCCGTACTATTGTGAGGAGTGCACGATAATGCAAAATTGATACTAATAGTCCATCCAGGATTTCTTTCGCATTCAGACGAGATATTCCCAATTTCACTGCAGTCGGTTGATAACTTCATTCCGTTTAGCTGAGTTTCCAAACATTTGAACTCCTTGCTGATTCTTCGGGCCCGTTGTCGGTTGACGATCAACTTTAATAAGGGGAAAATACGTAACACCAAAGGCCCAAAGAAAGAAGCAAAAGAAATGACAAAAACAAAAGCACACAAACATACTAATAATATAAATAATCAAGCAACATCACATACTACTGCTACTCACAACAATAATATGCATGCATACCTAAGCACACAAATCTCGCAGAAACTCCGGTATTACGATCTAATATGTTGTGGCGGGGTGCACGAAAGTGAATCGATGTGTGGAAGGAGTTGGCGTAACCAAGGCTACACCAAGCGCTGGCGGGACACCGGTTGCATCTGGACGGACACGGAGGCGAGGACGGACTTGGTGATCATGGGGTGGAACATGGAGGTTACAACCACATCATCATCAAGTGTACGATGGGAACTGTACATGTCCAAAGAATGGATTAACAGGGTATGATGGAGGTGGAAAAGAAAAGCTTGATGTCATTGCCCTTTTCTGATAACAAAGATCAGGAAGGGTTGCCAAAGGGACGAGATGGAGGGCACGATTCGGGATAGAGATAAGTCTATCACCAAAATGATATGGGTGGGTGGCGGAAAGATATTGATGCGATACCTGGGCATAACTCCTGCAAATGGTGTCTGGAACACTTGGTACCAGGGCATCACTTTTCTAGGACAGAGATGATGCCGAACACCGAAGGACAGGCATGCTAAGAAGGAGGGTGCGGGTAGTGGATCAAAATCGATACCACCTACACTCACTAGATCAACTATTAGCGACCAGATAATAATCTATATGCATGGTATGCAAAAAATGCTAGCAGACTAACAAGACGGTATACTACCGCATTCTAACGATTGTGTGGGCACTACAAAAAAATACACTTCCGTGATGATACGTGTTTGTCACAGTAGGTCATGTTTTATGTCATGCATGTACATCCATGACGATTTTATGACATAATCAAGATAGTCATACATGTGATGTCGTAGAAGTGTTCCATGACATTACCAAAATTATCATCATGGAAGTGTCCACTTCCATGACGATAAATCGTGCGTCATAGAAGTGTTTTCGTCAAGGGTGACTGACACATGGCTTCCACCGTAATGGAACGTTGTTAAGCTATCGGGTCTGGTTTTGGATCCGATAACCTGTTAACAGCCCCGACCAATGGGGATTTTCCCACGTGTAAAATCATCTTTGGCTAGAGGAAACACGTGTCAGCTCATCGTTGGGACAGATGTCTATGATACGTCGACACGTGGCACGACCCAAGAGAGGCCCATTCCTTTGAAAAGGCCGGCCCATTTGACTTGGTCAAAAGGTGGCGGGCTGGCCCACAGAAAGCCTGTTAACAGCCTGTTCGCATATAGCCTATTTACAGCCTATTAACCCAGGGCCCGTTACGACCTATCCGAATTAGGCCCAATAGCATCATCTGGGCCGTCCAATATGATTCCAGCCCGTTTTACCTTCTGGCCCATGTATGGCCCATGACGTCTTTCAGCCCATATGAGGCCCTTTGTAACTCTTGGCCCATTAACGGCCCGTGGTGAAGCTGGCCCGTAATGAACAGTTTATCACTTTATACCCATTAATGGCACGTGGTGAAACTGGCCCGTAATGAACAGTGTATCACCTTATACCCATTAATGGCCCATTATTCCGTTGGGCGGTTTCTAGCCCATGTTATCTTTCGGCCTTCTCAGGGCCCATTTATTCTTGGGCTCATTTCTAGCATTCATTTACTTACGGCCCGTTACTGTCATTTTCTGCTTGTGGGCCAAATTCAGCCCGTGGTTACAGTCGACCCGTTTGTGGCCCGTTAATACGGTGGGCCATTTTCATAGCATCATCAAAGACGACTGATTAACGACGACCCGTTATGGTCGGCCCATGAACGGACGATTCCAACTCTAGCCCGTTTACGACCATAATGCGGTCTGTTATTGGCCCATGTTTGGCCAGCCGATCATACGGCCCATAGAAGGCCCATTGATGATACGACTCCTAGAAGGCCCATTGTGTCTACGGCACGTAGAAGGCCCATTGTTTCTATGCCCCGTAGAAGGCCCATTGTTTCTACGGCCCTTAGAAGGCCCATTGTTTCTACGGCCCGTAGGAGGCCCATGGTAACTACAGTAAATATGTGGCCCATGGTTATTGTGGCCTAGTCTTAAAAAATAGGTTATTGCGGCCACTAGCAAACCGCGGAAAAAGAACTGCACTGACTACAAGCAAACAAATAAACAAGACAATAAGGAAATAAATAAGCAAGCAACTTACGCTTGGCTATCACGACTATTACGCATATTACATCCACTGGGCATCAAAGTTCGCCACTAGTGCAAATATAGGGAACAAAGCAGCATATCATATACACTGGTTGTCAAAGTTGGGGACTAGTGCAAATAAACGCCGCAACAAAACAAGTCCAGAACTGAAACCACTTCAGAAGAGCTCAAGAAATAATATCCTTGGTACCCATAATGCTGGCAAGATGCTTTGCAAGCTTATTAACTTTCTCTTGTTTGACACTTAAATCCTCCAGCACTTGCTATTGCACCAAAAAGTATGCATCTGAATTCTGCAAGGACTTCCTTAGTCCTTCGGCTTCCTGTCGCATAACATCTGATCGATGTCTTTCAACATGAAGTTGAGACTCAAGAAGCCAAACTGATTTAGGCAGCGAGTTTGAAGAGCTGGTGCCAGTAGTAGTAGCCAGTAACTCGAACACTACATCAAGACAGGACTTTGGGGTTGTCTCAGTGTCTTCAATATAGTTTTTATCATCTTTCTTGGAGACCAATAGGGATGTCTCACTATCTTGAACCTTATCTACATTACTTCCTTTACCATTGCATAACGGGGTACTCTTCTCCAATATTTTATCCGCGTTCTAAAAGAGAAAGAAACAAACACATCACAGGTTTACAATGTATTATATGAAACTCATTTTCAGTAGTAAGGTGGACAGGATAATAGCATGAAACAAACATATATCTATGTAGTATGGTCACTGTATGGTCTATGTCATTCTAGTTTATGTTGCCAAATCAAGATAGATACAGTTCGAATCATATCTATGTAAGACAAAGCAGCATAGACAGAATATAAATGTGGGAAACTACACAACAATAACAACACTTGTAATGTGCATGGCATGAGAACATAACTGTTTATTCAATTGAAACTAAAATCAACATAGAGCAAGTTACAACAGCAAACACGTTAAAGAAATAGGTTTAAAACATACCTGTTGCGCCATTGGAGTTTCAATTGCATCCTTTAAATTTGAAATTAGTTGGTATGAGTAAATACAGTGATGCAAGAGCATAGTAGTATGAACCATAGCTATGGAACCTGACCTGAGAATAATTCTTCTTCTGCTTTAAATGTTGACTTGGGGTTCGGAGTGGTGGTCCTCGTGCTTTGGGCACTGCAGTTGTCTTACTAACTGCTCGTGTTTGGGTGCTCTGTGGTGGAGACGGTGATGTGTCAACTGGAACTCGGTTACTATCTGCTGGGGTTGGGGTTAGAAGGGGTGTAGCTGGTTCTCTGTCCAACTGGGTAGGGGTACAATCTGCGTGAGTCTAAGTTATGTGTGGTGGGGCTGGTTATTCTTGGGCAAGTACAACCATGGTTCTATCTGCATGGACAGGTAGCACGATCTTTTCTAAAGACCGTCTTTTTACTCCCACAGATACTGCCATAACCCCCTCCAATTGAAATGACTGGTAAAAAAGAAAAGTAATTGAATGTCTAAACATTGTAATATAGACAGGTGCAATGGATAGTAGGGAAGAAAACATGTCATGAAATAATTCACATTTATGTTGTCTAACCAAACAGAACAGCAGGACATAATTTCACATATATGATGGCTAATTAAACAGGATACACTAGTAGAAAACAGGGCTTTGGTTCGGGCCTGGCCAGCCCATTAGTCCCAGTTCATCACGAACCGGGACCCATGGGGGGCATTAGTCCCGGTTCATGAGCCTAGGGGGCCGGCCGGGGCCTCGTGGGCATTGGTCCCGGTTCGTCTGGATCCATTTGCCCCGGTTCTAGGCACGAACCAGGACCAATGGTCCCGGTTCGTGGCTTGAACCGGGACAGAGTGTCGGGCTTTAGTCCCGGTTTCTACCATAAACCGGGACAAATGAGTTGCCTATATACCCCATCGCCACATCAGGGCACTCCATAGTGCTCTATTTTTTCTAGACGGCGAGGGGAGGGCATTTGGGTGCTCTAGCTCACCTCCTATGCACATGAGGTGTTTGATGAAATGTCCGAGCAACACTAATTTATCTTTCTCCTCTCGAAACTCGACCTCCGAGCTCCATTTTCCCCGAGATTTGTTTAGGTTTAGCGATGCGTCACGTCCCGTCCCCATGTTCACCGCGGTCGATCGCCCGCGCCGATCTCGTCGTCGGCACCACCATGGTGAGCCTCTTGTTCTTATCTTCTTTCTGAAAGAAAAAAAATTCTTACTTCAGATAGATACTTGTCTAATTTTCTTACTTTTATTATTCCTTGTTATTATATAGTGCGATGGTTTTGGTATCCGCCCCCGTCGGCCCTCGTCCTGTCTATGATTCAGATGTGGTATATATTATCTTTTGATAACTATTTGGTTCATTTATTGTTTATGACAATTATGCCGACCAACGTGACATAGATTTTATTTATCTAGGAGGTGGTTGAACCAGAAATTCCAACCGACCCTATTGTCGAGAGGTTAAATTTAGTTGAAGAAGAAAACAATTACTTGAAGTAAAAAATAAGAAAAATTGAGGAGGAGAAGATGATATTGGAGTTGCATGTTGCGGATGTCGTCGATGATCACAAGATCAAGATGGATGCAATGCGGTTGAAGATTAGAAAGATTAGAAAATATGCCATTCATACGGAGGCTTGGTATCATTATGCAGTTGGATCAGTTGTTACCTTGGTTGCGATTATGATCGCATTTGTTGTTGCATTGAAATGTTTTACATAATTTGAATGTATGGTTTAATTATATGCTCTGAAAAGCTATATGTTGTTCAATGAGAACTATGTATGTACTTTGGTTTTAATGTGATGATGAACTTCTATTAATTTGGTCACTTATCTATTCATGAGAGGGTTGAAAATTGATGACGTGGCTTTGAATGGTGCATTTTGAACACAGAAAACTATGGAGTTCAAATAAGTTCAAAAAATGAAATCCCTTTGTAACAGACGCGTTTCGTGATGAAACCCTGATACTTTGAAAGAGATTGTCTGTTTTGTACACGAAGTGCATCCAGTTTTTGCCGTAACCCTATCTACTTTCTTGCACATGCTATGTGGGTGAAATGATGATACCATGCCAACTCTCAACCTTTTAAGAGTTCATTTCAAATGCTTTTCAATTTCATGGTCTTATAGCTCAAAATAATCAGTAAATGCATGAAAAATAACAAATGAAGTCAGAAAGGGTTGAAAATTGATGACGTGGCTTTGAATGGTGCATTTTGAACACAGAAAAACTATGGAGTTCAAATAAGTTCAAAAAATGAAATCCCTTTGTAACAGACGAGTTTCGTGATTTAACCCAGATACTTCGAAAGAGATTGTCCGTTTTGTACACGAAGTGCATCCAGTTTTGACGTAACCCTCTATACTTTCTTGCACATGCTATGTGGGTGAAATGATGATACCATGCCAACTTTCAACCTTTTCAGAGTTCATTTCAAATGCTTTTCAATTTCATGGTCTTATAGCTCAAAATAATCAGTAAATGCATGAAAAATAACAAATGAAGTTAGAACGGGTTGAAATCTCTTTGTAATAGACGAGTTTCCGTATGAAATCCCTTTGTTTCAGAGTTCATAAATAATTTTTTTGTTACAAACTTTAATAGCAAAAAGAATTGCCATAAAATAAAAAAATAAGTAATTTGAAACAAAATAATATAAACTTTAGTAAAATATATAAGTAGAAACAAAATAAAATAAAACAAAATAAACTTTAATAACATAATTAAAATTTATGAAACTAAAATTATCAAAGTATTTTCTGTTCAAAATCATTAAAAGCAAAAGGAATTTTCATAAAGAACTTTTTTTTGTTAGAAATTTTATAACAAAAAGAATTATCATAAAATAAAATAAATAACTAATTATAAACAAAATAAAATAAAATAAATAAGTATTTTATTGTAAGTAGAAACAAAACAAAATAAATAAAGCAAAAAAGAAAACAAAAAACAGGGAAAAATAAAAAATGCCACCTACTGGGCCACCACGGCCTGAATACGACTAGAAACCCACTTAGTTGGGCCAGGATTCAGGCCCGCAGAAGGCCCAGCAGGCCCACAGGCAAAGTAGTGTCAGATTAGGCCCATAGGCCTGAAGTTCAGAGGAGTTCGAGAGAGAGGAGGCAGCGGAGCTTATAAACAGGTGATCGGCGCTCTCAACTAGCAAGGTGGGACTAAACTCCCACCACCACCCCACTGTGCAAGGCCACTGGTCCCGGTTGGTGGCTCCAACCGGGACCAAAGGCCGCTGCTTCCCGCCCTTTGGGCTGCTGAAAAGTGACCTTTGGTCCCGGTTGGTGGCACCAACTGGGACTAAAGGGGGCATTGGTACCCCCTAGGTATATAAGTAGCACTTGTGAAAATTTTGATCTTCATCTCGCAGTTGCCCCCGACGACCCCTCGACGAAATCGATGACGCCATGCTGCCCCGACGCCGCCCGCCGCCCCCACCGTCGCCCGCGCCCTTGCCCGACGCCGTCACAGCCGCTCCCTCGCCTCGACGCCGCCGCCGCGCCGCCGCCACGCCATCGCCGCCCCTGCCCCGCCGTCGCCGCTAAATGTAGACATGCTATTTTTACATGTTTTTAGATTTTCATATATGTATGTATGTATTTTTTAGATATATGTATTTTTTATGTATGTTCATATATGTATGTATGTATTTTTTACATGTTTTTATGTATGTATGAATTTTTTCCAATTGTAATATGCATGATGTTTTAAAAATACATATATGCAAAAGTTTGACTTTTAGAAAAGTTTTATCTATATATGTTCTCTGATTTAGTACATTTTAGGTTAGTTTCATTTTATAAAAGTTTTATATATTTAGGAAGGAAGAAGAAGAAAAAGTTTTATATATGCAAAAGTTACATTTTTAGAAAAAATTTATATATCTAGCTAGGAAAGGAAGAAGAAGAAAAAGAATGAGAGGAAAAAGAAAAATAAGAAGAGGAAGAAAGGATAAGAAGAGGAGAGGAAGAAGAGGAGAAACAAATAAGAAGAGGAAAAAAGAAGAAAAAGAAGAGGAGAAGAAGAAAGGAATAGAGGAGAAGAAGAGAAAATAGAATATTTTCTATTTTTTCTTCTTCTTCTCTATTCCTTTGTTCTTCTCCTCTTTTTTTTCTTCGATCTTCTCTTCTATTCCTTTCTTCTTCTCCTGTTATTATTTCTTCTTTTGTCTTCTTATTTTTTATCAGGTATGTCGTTGTCGATATACCCCCTCCTAATAACTTCAACACGAGGGAGGGGGTCGATAAACCCCCTCCCTAATAACATTATTTTCCCATGTATGTATGTCGTCGTTGTCGATATAACCCCCTCCCGGATAACTTCGACATGAGGGGCGGCCGATATATATACCCCCTCTCGACCGTGATAACTTATACCACGGGAGCACCCCTCCCCCCCGGCCCTCTCGCTCGACCAAAACTCTCGAGGACACCCAAACCCCAGAAAAAAACGATGTCGGTCTCCTACCCCCTACCGCCGCGCCCCTACCCGACAAACTCTCTCGAGACCACCCAAACCCTTGAAGCATTGTCGTGGCCACTCCAAACACTTGAAGCGTTGTCGAGGCCACCCCAAACCCTTGAAGCTAGTTCTACGTTTGCCACTAATATATCCATCTGTCATGTTTGAATAATAATTGCCATGTTGTAAATATTTGCAGAAACTATGGAGCACTCCCGAGACGAAGCAACAGAAGCGATGTTGGGGGACATAATTGCAAAAGGAAGTGATGCTGTCTTATCGTATCTCAACGACACCGATGGTATGGAAGGACATGGTGAAGAAGAAGACTATGATTATGATGGCTCCGGTGACCCAATGCTGGTACAAGAAGGAGACTGTGATGACGGCTCCGGTGACCGAACCGAGTCCGGCCAGGTATATATATTATATTAGTTAAGCCTGTGCTGACTAGCTAATTGATGCATTCGTTGTTTTCGTATGTACACATATTAATTAACTGTCGTCTTTCTTCTTTTTTCTAGCCCTTCGGATCGAGCACAACTTCAGTAAAGAAACGAGGCTCGAAGAAAAAGTTGCGCTCAGATGAAAGGTTTGAGATCATAGCAATCGTGCGCGATGGCAAGCCGATTGAACCCATCCAGACAAAGGATGCATTTCGTGCTCAGTGCGGGGTTCTTGTTAGGGACAAGATCCCGATCAGTATCCACCAATGGTTAGAGCCTAAGAATGAAGACCCTGAGGTGTCTTATGTCTCCGATGTGCAGAAAGATGATCTTTGGAGAATGCTTAAAGCAAATTTCACCCTACCGCCAGAGGAGGATCCGGGGAAGCCAGTTAAAGAGCAACTGATCAAGTCTCATGCTCTTAAGAGGATGGCAGAACTATTCAGGAGGTGGAAGAATGAGATGAAAGCAGAGTTTGTCGACAAAGAAAAGACACCAGAATTCATCGGAAAGTATGAGAAGATCAGAGATCACTGGCCCGCATTTGTGGCCCACAAGACATCGGAAAAGAGTAAGAAGATGTCAGCGACAAACAAGAAAAATGCTGCGAAGAAGAAGCATCACCATCGCATGGGGTCAGGTGGCTGCCTCAAAGCCCGACCTTTGTGGGACAAGGCTGAGAATGACCTGATTGATAAAGGGGTCGAACCAGAGACATTGAACTGGCCAGACCGTTGCCGGACTTGGTTCTTCGGGGTTGGCGGAACCTTGGACCCTATATCATGGAAGTGCGTTTGGACGGAAGAGCAACTACGAATACCCGTCATGAGGCTACAGGAGTATATCGAGAAAGCGCAGCCAGGGACGTTTATTCCAGACAGTGAGAAGGACGAGCTCACAATGGCCCTCGGGAATCCTGAGCACCCTGGACGTACACGAGGCACGCCAGGCTCCGTTCTGTGGAGGGCTGGGTTTCCGGACGCAGGGGTTACAAATGCCAGGAGAGGAGGAAGAAAGTGGAGCATAGCCAACTGCAGGCGCTGCACGCAAGGGTACAAGGGCTAGAGGAACGAGAAGCAGATCGCAGCAAACGACCTGCCGAAGCTTCCCCTGAAGCTACCCCGCCATCTCAGTGGAGAAGCAGCGTGGCTTCCACCGAGTAGACTCAGCTGGAGCCTATCTTCACGGCTCCTGCTAGCTACCCCGTGGATGCTATCACGAAGTCTCAACATTGCCACCTTATGACGCAATGGATGAAACTGAAAGTCAAGGCGGCTGTTGGCTCTGTTTTACCTACTGGACCTGGCGCAACCTACCACGGCCGGTCGATTCCATAAGGATATGCTAGGGTGATGGTGGATGAAATAATGGACGGATTTGAGGACCTCGAGCTTGACCACCCTATGGGTGAAGGGGAGATTCAGCTGGTTTCTTCTCTGAAGACTTCATGCCTATGGCGGAAGGAGCTCATCAACCTTACGAACTGGACGCCTCCGCCTCCTCCTCCTCCTTCGGTGAGTCAGGGCACTCCGCCTCCTCCACAGGCGAGTGATCAGGGCACTACGCCTCCTCCTCCGCCTCCTCCTCCGGCGAGTGATCAAGGCACTCAGCCTCCTTCTCCGGCGCGTGCCGGCACTCCGCCTCCTTCTCCGCCTGCGCCGGCGCGCCCGAGCAGCCAGCCTCCTCCTTCTCCACCTCATAAACAAGAGGGGATCAAGAGACCCGCCGCTGCTCCGGCCGCTCCGGCTGCTCCGGCGCGTCATAGTCCTTCTCCTCCGCCTCGTAAGAAAGGAAAGACAACCACAGCCGCTCCATCTGCTCCGGCGTGTAGCAGTACAGCCAGAGGTGGGAGGCAATATAGATTCGGTCCTTCTCTGAAGACTCCAGAGAAGTTACCATACAAGAGGAGCCTGGAGGAAAACACGAAGATCATGCAAGCCGAAGTGAAGAACTTCTTTGAAGGGGTGAAAGCAAAGAAACATCCACCTCCGGAGGAGAAGATAGATCCGGTAAAAGTGAAGCGTACTCTGGCTGCCCTAAAGAAACCACCAAAGTCTCCGGCGAAAGGCAACTATGAGTGCATTATTGCAAAGTCATTTATCGAAGCGGAGCGGTCGAGAAGTATTGTCAGTGGTCAAAGGTTAGCAGAATGACGAGCTGGGAAAAAATTGCCCAGCTCAGCGAACAAGCGAACCAATCGTCCCCCCCCCCCCCGCTCCAGGTGTCTAGCGATATCGTCGCTAATGATCCCGGCGGGATGGTGCCCGGTTATAACAATCTTGGAGATTACCTGCCCGATGATGTACATTATGATTTCTTGGAGGTGGACGAAGACAAATATATGTACGGGAAGCCTCTCATCAAAGATGAAAGATCTCTAACAACGATGATGCGAAGATTCCATGATTGGTACATGAAAACCTGCAGAGAGTCTGAGGGGAGGAATATTTTGACGCTGAGAGTTCGAGAGGAGCATGACCTCGTTGGAATTGAACTGTTGAATGTTCCATTTGAGGAGTTCTTCGCGTTTTTCAATCAAAAGGCCCTCGATAAATTAATGATCACTTGCTACTGCCTGTAAGTAGTACTACTTCTGTCATTAAGTCTCTGTATATAGGTCAGCTCTTTCATTGCATGTATTTTTAATTATCCTTACTATATTATGCAGATTGAAGATCGCCGAATTGAAGAAAAGAAAAATCGGTGATATTGGGTTCATTAACACAAATCTCATAGATGCATATATGGTTGAATTTCAGGCCAGAGATACCGAGATCAAGCTGCTACAATCGTTTGTATTAAATCAAAACAAAGCTATAATACTCTTCCCTTACGAATTCAAGTGAGTGTTACTGTCTTGTGCATATTCGGTTTCCCTTATTAGTCGAGGTTATAGTAATGTAATTGATGAGTTATACATGCGTGCGCAGGTTCCACTATTTTCTCCTAGAGATTAAGCTTCAGCAGGGACTAGTAACAGTCTTAGACTCGAGACGAAAAGATCCCAAGGAGTATGCGGACATGACTGAAATTCTAGAGAAGTAAGTTAAATCGATCATTATCGCACCATATCGGCAACTTTGTTCATTTCCTGATATCAAGTAATTGTTTTCTTTGTCTGGCAGGGTTTGGAAAAAAATCACCTCAAAAACTCCGGGATTGCCGAAGAAGCTGCAATTTAGACACCCGAAAGTAAGTACTATAGTAGCATGTTCCGCGCATATCCTAGTGATTCAAGCGTTAGTTTCATCAATACCATTTATCATGCTTGCTAATTATCAGTTTGATTGACCTCTATTTCTTGTAAAGTGGTTGTGGCAGGAACAATGGAATGATTACTGTGGATACTACATGTGCGAGTCCATCCGCCACACGACCTGTGAGCGGGGCTACTCTGACAAACAATATGAAGTGCGTAAATAATAATATTCACAATTTTATTTTATTACCATCATTTGTGTTGAGTTTCATTTATTCATATATATGTATTGACCCCCTTCTTCAAATTAGATATTTCGGATGCGAGATGAACTCCTACCACCAGATCATATGCGAGCAATTCAAGAGGAATTGGCGGCATTCTTTCTTGACCACGTGGTCGCTAAAGACGGAGAATACCATGTGGACCCTGAGTTCATTTGGAATTAGGAGATTATATTGTAAGAGATAATTATATTGTATATATGTAGCCAGTAGCGTCGGATAGATATACAAGAACTTGTTGTTCGACCAATCTCTCAGAGAAGGAGAGGTGGTCGATATCACTTCTCTCTGTATGCATATGTTCATGACGATCTTCTGTTTCCTTCATTTGCTTACTAGCTACCGTGTTTAGTCCTCTCTATACGTATAGTACATAGCGTCGACCAAGCACGGAGATAAGAGAGGACACTTCTCTCTCTATTAGTTAGCTAGCTAACACAATATATGAAACACCTAAATTAACCCCCAAAACCCCCAAAACCCTCCCCCTTTCAAAAAAAAGAAAAACCCTAGCCCTAAAATGCTGACGCGTGGATGCCTATTTGTCCTGGTTGGTGCCACTAACCAGGACCAAAGGGCCTCCTGGCTGGGCTCGCCGCACTGGCCACGTGTAGGCCCATCTGTCCCGGTTTGTGTAAGAACCGGGACTAAAGGTCTAGGGCATTAGTACCGACACTTTAGTCCCGGTTCAATAACCGGCACAAATGGCCCTTATGAACCGGGACAATAGGCCCTTTTTCTACTAGTGATAGCATGACACAATTTCACATGTATGATGGCTAACTAAACATGATAGAATAACATACTTCAAAATATGATGACTATGTAAATAGGATGGCATGATATAACTAAACGATGTGTTTATTAAAGTGGTTGGCATGCCATAAATCACAAACATGCCGTCGATGGAAACATGATGGTATGATATAATTCATGGATAGAATGACATAATTCAAAATATGATTACTATGTAAACAGGACGAGATGATATAACTACATTATGTCTTTAGAAAATGGGTTGGCATGCCATAATTCAGATACATGCTGTCTATGTAAACATCATGGCATGATATAATTCAAATATATGATCTATATACTAAGCAAGTGAGCAGAGGGCAATCGCATATATGATGTGTCAACTAAGGAGATGGCATTCAATATTGTGTATATGATGTAAAAACTAAGCATTGCAATACAACATATGCATGATATGAGTAATATAACCCTGCCAAGTTTGAGCATACACCTCAGGGGGGTAATAAGACTGGTCATTTGCCTCTGAATCCTCCTCTGAAGAGCTATCTGTAACCAGCAAGATATCTGCTTCAGCAGGTAGCATTGTCTGCTCTGAAGACCTTGTTTTTACTCCAGATCTCTCCATCACTAATTCAAATGGCGGATGCACAAGAAGAACAGTTGAATATACAAAATTGTCGGCAAATGCAATGAGAAATACAAAAAAGGATGGCATGATATAATTCACATATATGACGCTTTGCTAAACAACATGACATTGCATAATTCACATATATAACTAGCAAAGTGGCACGCTCGATGTGCGGGCTAGAACTTTAGATAGTTTAATAATGTGAACATATTACTTGATTTGTAGAAAGAAAATTTGTGAGCAAATGTGATGACCTTACAAATATACAAGTCTTTCATTTTCATCATTTTTCCTTAGGCATGTTTTGTTTTCTAATTAACATGTGAATATAGTTGTTATCTATTTATCAATTACCCTCTTCTTATCCATGTTGTACTACATATACTAATTTTTATGATGAATCGATTTGCACAGGCATCTTAATGTATGCAGCTTCATTTCTATATAAGTAAACATCCTATGTGAGGATTTATCTTAATTATGCTATTTCCATTAGATTCTTGTTTCTAATTCTGAATCAAGTCCTCGAGAGAGCTTAGTAAACCATATAAATATACATGTTATTTATTTATCAATTAGCTTCTTTATAACTAACATAAATCCCATAATAGATATAAATAGTTGTTCTCATCTTGAATCTTGGAACCTAACATGGTGGCTGTAACAATACTGCCAATCCAACTAACAAAAGATTCGGGACCCCTTCTCTATCAGTTTGGTTATTACAGACTGTATACTTTCCTGCCATTAAAGACATAATAAATTTTAATGTCCAGGCGCATAGCTGTAGCAACTATAGAATGTTACACAGGTCCGGGAGTGAAATTAACTCAAAGGTACATATAAACATGGGTTTTATTTGATGAACAATCATTGATTTGGCACCTTGGTTTTCAGTAGGCTAGTGTCCAAAAGCTTATCAAACATGCATATCACCGGCTACAAAATTCTTTCACTGAAATCATGATCATAATGGCATAATTTTTTGCACAGTCTAGCATTATTGTAACACCAGCAGACACATACTTACCAAACGCCAAATCAATATAGTGACACACTGGAACATGGTTTCTAATCTTATTCTGCTCCATCTCCCACTGCTGCCTCCATCTGCACATACTCGACATATCACATAACTCCTTCTTCGGCTGCAGTTGTACGTGTGTTGTTACCTGTGATTTGGCTAGGACATGAAGCCGAGTTACATGTACCTCTGTGCGCAAGGTAGGTTAATTGATCGTTCATGAAGATTCAAGAAACAAAACCTTGGGATTTTTGGTAGCAGAAGTCGGCGGCGACCGTCATCAATCAGTTTGCTCCAGGAGTCCTGGTCCACGTGTGGTTCAATTAGGAAACATAAGGACTATATAAATTTTGGAGTGAAGCTCTACTCATGTGGAAATTAGATAAGATTTTTTTTGCTTTTTTTTGTAAAGTGCACCGCACACAGATCACATTGAGATTTCTTCATTGAACTACATTTAGTCACTGAGCTACAAGCAAGTAGAGAAGCACTTCTCATGTCAAAATTAAGTAGTATTTTAGATAAATTTGTAGCTGGTCACAAGAGTAATTATATTTGTTTTTTAGTAATCATATTTTGGCATAATGTCTCCATTCAATGTTTTCTATTTGTGTCATTTTTATGTAGGAATGACATAGCATATGCATGATTTTGCAAAAAAATGCCAAATGGAGATCGAGCTCCATGGAGGCCTTAATTTGAAGTGTTCAAAATTCAAACTTTTTTGTTTCAAAAAATTCTGAAAAGAATTATGCATATACCTGGATACATAATAACATGTGTGCAAATTTTCAAGTCAGAACATATTAAAATGAGAGCTACACAAAAAACATAAATCTGAGGCTTTTATCATATGTATTGTTCATCCTTAAAGTCTGTGATTTTGTTCTTTTTTTTGCAGCTCAAAATTCATGGTATTTCATCCTGAAAATTTTCACACATACACATTACATCCTTGCAAACATGTGTATTTATTTTTAGAATTTTTTAAAACTAAAAAGTTAATATTTTGAATGTTTCAAAATAAAGGCCTCCATGGACAGTAGTAGAAAAAGGGTCAAACGTGAAGCACAATAGTGCCGGTTTGAATTTCAGCCGGCACTAATGTGTACAATAGCACCGGTTCGTGGCGGCGATAAATAGCACCGGTTCGTGGCGAACCTTTAGTACCGGTTCATGCCACGAACCGGTACTAAAGGGGATGTGTCAGCCTGCGGTCAGGCTATGGCCCCACCATCACCATTTAGTGCCGGTTCGTACCACGAACCGGTACTAATGAGGTTATGGCAAGCTGTTTTTAGTCCCACCTCGCTCCCCTAACAAGCCTTTTACCACCTTAAATATGTTATTTCTCAAACTATCACAAGCACTTGGTCTTCATTGAACTCTATGTGTAGAATTTGTGGCCGCAATATGAGTCTTCATCGGTTTATAAATCGTTGATGACTCATATTGACAATTCAGATTGTACACACAAAGATCATTGATGATCAAAGTATTTTTGATGTTATAAGATCATATTGACAGTTTAGATCAGAAAGAAATATAAGATCATGATGTAAATGCTCTTATATTTTTTGCTTCAAGATGCACCATTCAAAGCGACGCCATCAACTTTCAACCATTTCGCCTTCATTTGCTATTTTTCATGCATTCAATGAT
>CM038147.1:447357648-447437648 GCA_021437245.1 Aegilops speltoides
AATTTGAACTACAAGCACATGCATCAATGCACCAAAGTTGGTTGAAAAATCACATGTGTGTCCTTCGGTGAATTTCTAGGTCCCATGCAAGAAATGGGAATGAAATTCAAACATCTGGGCGTCGTGGCTCGACCAAAAAGATTGAGAAACTTGGTTTTTTAATTGATGTAAATCCAAAACACGTCTAAAAATCATGAAACTTGGCATGGTGTCATGACATGGCACCAACATGCTGCGGTAATTTTTTTGGCTGAATTGGGACAAGCTTTGGTATAAGATTCTTGCAAACATGAGCTTCTCTCAAGAAGGCTCGTGGTTCCGAGAGGAACATGTCACCTTTGTGTGCGAAATGTTATACGTACACTGCCTTCTCCAGCCTTAATTTTTTACATAGGCAGATTAGACCAAATAGAAGTATCGTGCTAAATTTTGCAATTATACCGGGTTCGTTTGGCCTTTTTATACATTAATTGAATTTCTGGGCATTTAATGTGCATAATTCAAATTTGAACTACAAGCACATGCTCTAGTGCACCAAAGTTGGTTGAAAAATCACATGTGTCCTTGGGTGAATTTCTACGAACCATGCAAGAAATAGGAATGAAATTCAAACATCTGGGCGTCGTGGCTCGGCTAGAAAGATTGAGAAACTTGGTTTTTTAATTGATGTAAATCTAAAACACGCCTGAAAATCATGAAACTTGGCATGGTGTCATGACATTGCACCAACATGTTGCGGTAATTTTTTGGCTGAATTGGGACAAGTTTTGGTATAAGCTTCTTGCAAACTGGGACTTCTCTCAAGAAGGCTCGTGGTTCCGAGAGGAAACGCGTCACCTCCGTGTGTGAAACAACATACGTACATTGCCTTCTCCCGCCTTAATTTGTTTACACAGGCAGATTAGACCAAATAGAAGTATTGTGCTAAATTTTGGAATTATTCTGGGTTAGTTTGGCCTTTTTTATACATTAATTGAATTTTTGTGCATTTAATGTGCATAATTAAAATTTGAACTGCAAGCACATGCTCCAGTGCACCAAAGTTGGTTGAAAAATCACATATGTGTCCTTGGATGAATTTCTAGGTCCCATGCAAAAATGGAAATGAAATTCAAACATCTGGGCGTCGTAGCTCGGCCGAAAAGATTGAGAAACTTGATTTTTTTAATTGATGTAAATCCAAAACACGCCTGAAAATCGTAAAACTTGGCAGGGTGTCATGACATGGCACCAACATGCTGCGGTAATTTTTTGGCTGAATTGGGACAAGCTTTGGTATAAGCTTCTTGCAAACCGGGGCTTCTCTCAAGGAGGCTCGTGGTTCCGAGAGGGAATGTGTCACCTCCGTGTGTGAAACGACATACGTACACTGCCTTCTCTCGTCTTAATTTGTTTACACATGCAGATTAGACCAAATAGAAGTATTGTGCTAAATTTTTGGAATTATTCTGGGTTCGTTTGGCCTTTTTTATACATTAATTAAATTTCTGTGCATTTAATGTGCATAATTCAAATTTGACATGCTCCAGTGCACCAAAGTTGGTTGAAAAACCACATGTGTGTCCTCTGGTGAATTTCTAGGTCCCATGCAAAAATGAGAGTGAAATTCACACATCTGGGCGTCGTGGCGCGGCCGAAAATATTGAGAAACTTGAATTTTTTTTAATTCATGTAAATCCAAAACACACCTGAAAATCATGGAACTTGGCATGATGTCATGACATGGCACCAACATGTTGTGGCACCAACATGGCACCAATCATGGAACGTGTCACCTCCTTATGCGAAACGACATAGGTACACTGCCTTCTCCCGCCTTAATTTTTTTACATGGGCATATTAGACCAAATAGAAGTATCATGCTAAATTTTGTAATTATTCCGGGTTCGTTTGGATTTTTTTTATACATTAATTGAATTTCTGGGTATTTAATATGCATAATTCAAATTTGAACCAGAAGCACATGCTCCAGTGCACCAAAGTTGGTTGAAGAATCACATGTGTATCCTTGGGGTGAATTTCTAGGTCCCATGCAAGAAAATGAGAAAAATTCAAACATCTGGGTGTCGTGGCTCGGCCAGAAAGATTGAGAAACTTGGTTTTTTAATTCATGTAAATCCAAAACACGCCTGAAAATCATGAAACTTGGCATGGTGTCATGACATGGCACCAACATGCTGTGGTAATTTTTTGGCCGAACTGGGACAAGATTTGGTATAAGCTTGCAAACCGGGGTTCTCTCAAGAAGGCTCGTGGTTCCAAGAGGGAACATGTCACCTCCGTGTGCGAAACAACATACATACACTGCCTTCTCCCACCTTAATTTGTTTACACAGGCAGATTAGACCAAATAGAAGTATCGTGCTATAATTATTACGGATTCGTTTGGCCTTTTTATACATTAATTGAATTTCTGGGCATTTAATGTGCATAATTCAAATTTGAACTACAAGCACATGCTCCGATGCACCAAAGTTGGTTGAAAAATCACATGTGTGTCCTTGGGTGAATTTCTGGGTCACATGAAAGAAATGGGAATGAAATTCAAACATCTGGGCGTCGTGGCTCGGCCGAAAAGATTGAGAAACTTGGTTTTCTCATTCATGTAAATCCAAAACACGCCTGAAAATCATGAAACTTGGTATGGTGTCATGACATGGCACCAACATGCTGCGGTAAATTTTTTGGCCGAATTGGTACCAACTTTGGTATAAGCTTCTTGCAAACCGGAACTTCTCTCAAGAAGGCTTGTGGTTCCGAGAGGGAACCTGTCACCTCCGTGTGCGAAACGACATATGTACGCTTCCTTCTCCCGCCTTAATTTGTTTACACAGCCAGATTAGACCAAATAGAAGTATCGTGCTAAATTTTGGGATTATTCTGGGTTCGTTCGGCCTTTTTTATACATTAATTGAATTCCTGGGCATTTAATGTGCATAATTCAAATTTGAACTACAAGCACAAGCTCCAGTGCACCAAAGTTGGTTGAAAAATCACATGTGTGTCCTTGGGTGAATTTCTAGGTCTCATGCAAGAAATGAGAATAAAAATCAAACATCTGGGCGTGGTGGATCGGCCGAAAAGATTGAAAAATTCGTTTTTTAATATTTGTAAATCCAAAACACGCCTGAAAATCATGAAACTTGGCATGGTGTCATGACATGGCACAAACATGATGTGGTAATTTTTCTGTACGATTTGCGAAGGCGCACGCATTAAAAATCAACAAAGTCATTTTGGAACAAGTATTGTCACGTTACAAATCAGAAACACAACTATTATTGAAACAGTGGGCATTCTACTTACCAATTACATCTCGCCATGTGTCCCTTTTTTTATTAGCTAGGAGGTGTCGTGCGGGGTAGCTATTTGACTACGGGAGGCGTGCGATCAGACCCCTACGCATGCTCATCGGAAGGAGAGCCCTTTGACCTCTATCCACCGCGCACCTCCCTCCCAACATCTCCATTAATGGCGCCCGTGCCCTTGTTTCACGGCGTGGCTATGTCTCACTGGACTGAGATTTAAGAGAGAAAAATAAAAATCTGAAAATAAAGTTTTGCACGGATCTTTATGTAAGATCCGACGGACCTATATAGCATCGACTGTGACTTATAGCAAGCATGATGAATATAGGACGATGACAATGAATAATAATTGTCTTACATATTTAGGAACATAATTTAAAAAAGCCACATGCGGCAACACCTGAAATACACAAGGGCAAAAGAAGAAGGAAGACAATGATCTGGCTCGCTGATCTATACTTTCTTGATGCGTTGCTGCAGGCTGCGGGAATTAGTCTCTGCGGCGAGCAGCGATGAGCTCTTTCCTGTCCTCAATATGCTGCTTGAGAGCATCCACGGATTCCTCGACCAGCCTTTTGCGCTTCATGCGCAGCACAGCATTCTCGTCCATAAGTTTCTCGATGATGACGTTGGTCCTCTTCAACAAGGCACTGGTCTCCTCATGTTGCTCCGCACTTCCGATGACCTTCGCCCTCAGCAGGTCGCGCTCGGCCTGGAGCTTCTCATTGCTCTCCCTTAGTTGCCGGATGACGCCGGTAGCCTGTTCAAACGAGGCTTTCATATCGTCCTGCAACCTCGCCCAGCCAGAGATCTAATCCATCTGGCTATGGATGATCGCATGCATGCGCCTGTAAGAGTCCTCGCCTGCCTGCGAGACATTTTCCCAGGCCGCCGCGGTGCGGGAGGACATCTCTGCTGCTTCCGCGGCGTAGTCGGACATCTATGATGCTTTTGCGGCACGGCCGCACTAGTCTATTGCATCGATGGTGCGGCGGGACCTCCGTGCTGGTTTAGCGGCGAGGCGGGACCTCTGTGATGCTAGGGCCGCGTGACGGGACATGTCGGTTGCTTTCGTGGCGAGGCGGGACATCTCTCGTGCTTCCACTTCCATGCTTGCCTCTCCCTGGTGGCAATCTCTCAACCCAGAACTCAAGCTGGCCATGGCAGACGGAAGGGAGCGATGATGAATGACTTATTTGTTTTTTGTGGATGAGGAGCTGAGGAGGAATGTGCAGTCATCTTGGGGTAGTAGTATTTATAACCGAGTACTAATATGCTCCTAAGTGGGGAACCGTTTAGGTTTTGATCGGTGTGAACAGGTTTGCAATTTGAAAGGTGACGGGACACAGGCTCAAAATTTATTGATGGTTCTATTATTTCTAAGTGCGGCACTATTCCCTGATGGCATAACGTGGGCACGCTTTCTCGGCCGCGTACATGGCGTTTGGTGCACCGCAATAGGCAATGCCAGCACACGTCTTGTTCCAGGAACCGTGCGTGCTCATTATTACCATCGCGCACGCTTCTTTTAATTAGAATGTGTGCCCGTCTAGCACACACACATTGATCTGTCTAACTGTTTTTGTTTGTTGTGACTAATCACAAACAGTTCACCCATGTGAAGTGTATGCCGTCAATCGCACACACCTTTGATCTGGCTAACGGTTTCTGTTCTGTTGCCTAATCACAAACAGTTAATCCTTCTGAAGCGTATGCCCTTAATCGCACACACCTTTATCTAGTTGTTTGTTTCTGTTGTTCCGCCTCATCACAAACAGTTAATCCGATTGAACTGTATGTCGTATATCGCACACGCCTTCATCTGGCTGCCCATTTCTGTTCTTCTTCCTCATCACAAACAGTTCATTGAACTGAACCGTATGCCGTGCATCGCACACGCAATTAAAATCTGAACCGTGTTTGATGCATCCGTCATCATAAACGTTTTTCACCTTCTTTGACAGGTTTTTACACCACTGTTTGCGATTATTGCATCGCACACAGTTTCGTCGAAGGGTCTCTGATCGTAGTGTCGCGTTAGCAGCATCCTGCAGTAGTGTTCTCCCACCATCCCACCATCTCATCTTTCCATCCTCCTTCATTGTTGGTTTGTTGGGTTGAGAAGCCGCCATACCTACAATGAGGGAAACATAATAGTTAGTAATGACAATAAGAACAAATGGAAGAACATGTACATTGCAACAAGAACATATGAAAAACAAGAACATATGAAACATTATAGTTAGTGAGTAACATACGGAAATGGTCCATCGAGGTTGATACGTCTCCGTCGTATCTACTTTTCCAAACACTTTTGCCCTTGTTTTGGACTCTAACTTGTATGATTTGAATGGAACTAACCTGGATTGATGCTGTTTTCAGTAGAATTGCCATGATGTTGTTTTATGTGCAGAAAACAAAAGTTCTCAGAATGACCTGAAACTCCACGGAACGTCTTAGAAAAAATAATAAAAAATCCTCGCCAAAGATGAAGACCAGGGGGCCCACACCTGTCCACGAGGGTGGGCGCCCCCCGGGCGCGCCCCATACATAGTGGGCCTGGTGGCCCTCGACGCCAACTCCAACTCCATATATTGGCTTTGGGGAAAAAATCGAGAGAAGAAATCATCACGTTTACGATATGGAGCCGCCGCCAAGCCCTAATCTCTCGGGAGGGCTGATCTGGAGTCTGTTCGGGGCTCCGGAGAGGGGGATTCGTCGTTGTCGTCATCATCAACCATCCTCCCTCACCAATTTCATGATGCTCACCACCGTGCGTGAGTAATTCCATCGTAGGCTTGCTGGACGGTGATGGGTTGGATGAGATTTATCATGTAATCGAGTTAGTTTTGTTAGGGTTTGATCCCTAGTATCCACTATGTTCTGAGATTGATGTTGCTATGACTATGCTATGCTTAATGCTTGTCACTAGAGCCCGAGTGCCATGATTTCATATCTGAACCTATTATGTTTTCATGAATATATGTGTGTTCTTGATCATATCTTGCAAGTCTATAGTCACCTATTATGTGTTATGATCCGGCAACCCCGAAGTGACAATAATCAGGACCACTCCCGGTGATGACCATAGTTTGAGGATTTCATGTATTCACTATGTGCTAATGCTTTGTTCCAGTTCTCTATTAAAAGGAGGCCATAATATCCCTTAGTTTCCAATAGGACCCCGCTGCCACGGGAGGGTAGGACAAAAGATGTCATGCAAGTTCTTTTCCATAAGCACGTATGACTATATACGGAATACATGCCTACATTACATTGATGAATTGGAGCTAGTTCTGTGTCACCCTATGTTATGACCGTTACATGACAAACCGCATCCGGCATAATTATCCATCACTAATCCGGTGCCTACGAGTTTCCCATATACTGGTTCTCGCTTATTTACTTTTCCGTTGCTACTGTTACAATCACCACAAAATACCAAAAACATTACTTTTGCTGTCTTTACTTTTGTTACCGTTACCACCACTATCATATTACTTTGCTACTAAACACCTTGCTGCAGATACTAAGTTTCCAGGTGTGGTTGAATTGACAACTCAACTGCTAATACTTGAGAATATTCTTTGGCTCCCCTTGTGTCGAATCAATAAATTTGGGTTGAATACTCTACCCTCGAAAACTGTTGTGATCCCCTATACTTGTGGGTTATCAAGACCTTTTTCTGGCACCGTTGCCGGGGAGCATAGCTCTATTCTTTGAGTCACTTGGGATTTATATCTGCTGGACACTGTGAAGAACTTGAAAGACGATCGAAATACTATTTTGCCCTCAACTACGAGGGGAGGTAAGGAATTGCCATCTAGCTCTCCACTAGATTCTCCTTTCGTTATAAGTAAGCTTGCGACACCTAAACCTGCTACTGCTATGAATTCTGATATGTCGCATGTTATTGATGATGCCACTTCTGCTATGCATGATACTTATGATGAAACTACTTCTATGCTTGATAATACTGTGCCCCTTGGTAAATTTCTTGATGAACAAATTGCTAGGTCTAGAGAAAGAGAAATTATTGAATCTGAATACGATTATGAGAGTGATGATGAAAATATGCCTGCTATTCCTGAGGGTTATCTTCTTGATGCAGAATCTTCTGCAGCTATTTTTGCTTGCCAGGATAGATACGAACTTAAGAGGTTGCTAGTTAAATGGAGTAAAGAATCTCTTAGAGGTAGAATTAGACCCGACCCTGCTTTTGCTACTTCACCTATCTGTGTTCCCGATAAGGATTATTGTGAATTTTCCGTTGATCCAGATATAATTACTTTGGTTGAATCTGATCCTTTCTATGGCTATGAATCTGAAACTGTTGTGGCACATCTTACTAAGTTAAATGATATAGTCGCCCTCTTTACTAATGATGAGAGATCGCGCTACCTTTATTTACTCAAAATATTTCCGTTCTCATTAAAGGGTGATGCTAAGATATGGTTTAATTCTCTTGATCCTGGTTGTGTGCGTAGTCCCCAGGATATGATTTATTACTTCTCTGCTAAATATTTCCCTGCTCATAAGAAACAAGCTGCTTTGAGGGAAATATACAACCGATGCAAATTGAAGAAGAGAGTCTCCCACAAGCTTGGGGAGGCTTCTCAAGTTATAATGCTTTGCTGATCATCCTCTTAAGAAACACGAAATACTTGATATCTTTTATAATGGACTAAGCGATGCTTCCAGAGATTACCTGGATAGTTGTGCTGGTTCTCTTTTCAGGGAAAGAACACCGGATGAAGCTGAAATTCTATTGAATAATATGTTGACAAATGAAAATAATTGGGCACCTCCCAAGCCACCTCTTGAGCCAGCTCCAGAGCCAATTACTGAGCCTATTCCTAAACCAACTCCGAAAAAAAGAGGTGTTCTATTTCTCAGTCCCGAAGATATGCAAGAGGCAAAGAAATATATGAAACAAAAAGGTATTAAAGCTGAAGATATTAAGAATTTACCTCCTATTGAAGAAATACATGGTCTTAATTTACCCCTTGTTGAAGAAGTATATGATCTCAATTCATTATTCACTGAAGAACCTCCTGATCCCGATATCTCGACACAGGTAGTAAAGGTAAATTCTCTCTATAGATATGATAAAGCTGAAGTTCCTCCTACTAAAATTGCTAGTTAGTGCTTGGATGAGTTTGGTGACTTTATGTTTAAGCAAGATGACTTTAATGCTTATTTTGGTAGACAATTAAAATAGAATACCTTTATGATTAAACGCTTGGGTGATTTTATGGCTAATATTAGAGGTGAACTTAAACTTGTTAGCAAACATGCTTCTATGGTTACCACTCAAGTAGAACAAGTACTTAAAGCTCAGAAAGAAGTCCTTGATGAAATGAATAGTAAGAAAAATGATTATGCTGTTAGAGTGGCTACTAGAACTGGTAGAATGACTCAGGAACCTTTGTATCCTGAAGGCCACCCTAAGAGAATCGAGCAAGATTCTCAGAGAAATAATATTGATGTACCTAGTTCTTCTAAAAGGAAGAAAAAGAAAAATGATTGGACTTTGAAAACTTCTAGTGAACCTATCACTGAACCACCTGAGAATCCAAAGGATATCTCTATTTCTGATGCTGAAACACAATCAGGTGATGAACCTGAACCTAGTGATAATGTTAACGATAATGTTCATGATGATGCTCAACCTAGTAATGATAATGATGTAGAAGTTGAACCTGCTGTTGATCTTGATAACCCACAATCAAAGAATCAATGTTATGATAAAAGAGACGTCGTTGCTAGGAAACATGGTAAAGAAAGGGAACCATGGGTTCAGAAACCCATGCCTTTTCCTCCGAAACCATCCAAGAAAAAGGATGATGAGGATTTTGAGCGCTTTCCTGAAATGATTAGACCCATCTTTTTGCGTATGCAATTAATTGATGTGCTCAAAACAAATCCTTATGCTAAGTATATGAAGGATATCATTACTAATAAAAGAAAGATACCGGAAGCTGAAATTTCCACCATGCTTGCTAATTATACTTTTAAGGGTGGAATACCAAAGAAACTTGGAGATCCAGGAGTACCTACTATACCATGTTCCATCAAGAGAAATTATGTTAAAACTGCTTTATGTGATCTTGGAGCCGGTGTTAGTGTTATGCCTCTCTCTTTATATCGTAAACTTGACTTGAATAAGTTGACACCTACTGAAATATCTTTGCAAATGGCTGATAAATCAACTGCTATACCTGTCGGTATTTGTGAGGTGTAAGTGCATCTAGTGCCCCTTAGTGATTTTGGTGTATTGAAGACTTATAGGTTAAGGGACTGATGCGTTTGTGAGTGTACACAGGTCTATAAGTCTATGAGGAGTTTGATATTTACAGAGAAAGTCGACCCTAAAATGAAGTTCTTCGATGAAGACTTTGATATTCGAAGACTTTACGAAGACTTTGAAAGTGAAGAAATTGGTGTGACCTTGAAGACTTGGTATTCATTTGAGGAACATGAAGCTTGAAGACTTTTGTTTTCGTAGTTTCATTTTCTCTTTCTTGAGTCATAGGAAACACCGTCTTCGTTAAAGGGGTCGAGGAAATACTAAGGAAAATTTTCCATGTGATGCTCAACTCAAAATCCTACACCTACCAATCCCTTGAGTGAAGCCATTGGAAATCTCATACTGATTCAGTTATTTTCTCTGATGTGAGACGCAGTTCTTACAGTCCTTGAGGACTTTGCTCGAGTGAGGAGTTAGGAATTCACCAGTCTGAATTGCCTACAGTGAGGAACATGATAGCCCCGAGGAATTTGAGAGTCAAATTTCCATTTGTTCTCTGCTTGCTTGGCTGCCCCAAAATATCTTATCCACCTAACGGTCATATCATTGAAGGGCATTTATGTCTTATCATGTCGGGCTGCTCCCTAGGCTATAAATAGCCGCCCCCTACAACCACTAGTTGGTTGGCTGCTCCAAGAGAACTTGACACTTGTCATTTGAGAGCAACCCATCCTCCAAGGACTTTGAGCGAAAATCATCAACTGAGGAAAATCCCAAAACCAAAGCCCCACAAACCCAAAGTGATTGAGAATCACTGAAGAAATTGATCCTGTATGGATCCGACGCTTGTTACCTTTGAAGACTGTGCTTCTTCCAGACGGTTAGGCGTCAAGGTCTAGAGCATCCAAGAGGAATTGTGGATCGCCGAGTGACCAAGTCTGTGAAGGTTTGGAAGTCACCTGAAGACTTACCACGAGTGATTGGACGAGGCCTGCGTGGTCTTAGTTCAAGGAGAATATGGTGAGGACTGGGTGTCCTGAGTTGCGGCTTAGTGACTGGGTGTCCGGGACTGCGTGTCCTCGAGTTTAAATACTCAGCCGCTCCAACCAGACGTACAACTGAGACAGCAATTGGAACTGGTTTACCAAATCATTGCCTTCACCAACTGGTTCTATTTCCTCAACCCTTTCATTTCCTCATTACTGTGTTGAGTGTTTGTTCATATCTGTGCTTGAAGACTTTGACTGAAGACTTTCTCAATTTCCTCAGTTCAATTTCTTCAGTCTGTTTGTCTTCATCTTGTGTTATCCTGTGATTACGCTTTCTGTACTCTGTGCATGTCTTCATTTCATCATGATGACCATGCTTGTATTATGTTATGCATACTTCTGAGTACTTATTCCACTGCAAGTAGTTCTTCGCTAAGGAGTTTCCTCACCAGCAAATTCCTCAGTGAAGAATTCATAAAAATCGCCTATTCACCCCCCTCTAGTCGATATAACGCACTTTCAATTGGTATCGAGCAAGGTACTCCCTTGTTACATGCGATTTTGGTTTAACCGCCTGGAGTTTTAGTTATGTCGACCGCAGGTATGATCAAGGTCTCGGCTGGGTGTCCTACCTTTGATGGGACGGACTACCCCTACTGGAAGAACAAGATGCGAATGCATCTTGAGGCTATTGATAACGATCTCTGGTATGTTGTGGAAAATGGTGTTCCCTTTGTCTCACCCTCACTGAACGCTACCGATGTGAAGAGATTCAAGCAACTCGATTCTCAAGCGAAGAATATCATATGTGGCCATCTGAGCAAAGGACAGTATGGAAGAGTGAGTGCTTTGGAAACTGCTAAGCTTATCTGGGATAGGCTGTCCAAAGTAAATGAGGGAGTCTCAACTCAGCGTGACTCTCGAGTTGATGTTCTTCGGAATCTCTTCAACCGCTTCAAAAGACTCGACAATGAAAATGTCCAACAAACCTTTGATCGCCTCACTGACATCTCAAATGAGCTTCAAGCCCTCGGTGCCACTGACATCACTGATCATGAAGTGGTGAAAAAACTGTTGAGATCGCTTGATTCCTCATTTGATACTCTGGGACTGATGATACAAGAACGTGCTGATTACAAGTCTCTTGATCCTGCCGATATCCTCGAAAGGCTAAATACTCACGAGTTCCAGCTTGCTGAAAAGAGAGATCTCTATGGTTCAAACTATGGCAAACCACGTGCCCTGAAGGCCAAGGCTATGTCTGACTCTGAATATGAGGACTCTGGTAGTAGCCTTGGTGATCCTGAAGAATTGAGCCAGGAGGTAGCACTGCTCGTGAAGAAATTCCAGAAGTTCTCAAGACGTGGTCGCTTTGGAAAATCTTCAAGAAGCAGTGACTCCTCATCCAGTGACTATAAGAGAAGGCTGTGCCACAAATGCAAGAAACCTGGTCACTATATCCAAGATTGTCCTCAGTGGGAAAAGGAAATGAAGAAGAAGAAATACAAGGATTACAGTTCTGATGATGCAAATAAGAAGAAGAAATCATCAAAATCTTCGTCATCAAAATCCTCGAAGTCTTCATCTCACAAGAAGAGCAGCTCCAAGAAGGCTCGGGCATTCATTGGCAAGGAAATGGACTCTGAAGCTGAATCTGAGGAAAATGAGGAAGAGGAGGCGTCTGAAGAATCCGAATCTGGTGTGGCGAGTCTGGCCTTCGCTACTACTTTCGTCAGCAAGTCCATCTTCAACACTGAAGAAACTGACCCCACCGACAAGCCTGATGAAGATAATGGTGGCTACGCTCCCACCTATTGCTTCATGGCGAAAGGTGCAAAGGTACTCAAATACAACTCCTCTGAATCTAGTGAAAATGAATCTGATGAGGATCTCAAGCCCAGCTACTCTAAACTTGCTAAAATTGCTGTAAAACAACAACGGGCTTTTGAAAAGGTTCAAAACATGCTAGACAAAAGTGATGATATGTTGGGTGAAGAAATGGATCACACTAAAGCCACGATTGAAAATCTTCAGAGACTTGATCTAGGTTTGATAGCCTTCAAAGTCATCATAACACTCTCTTATCTGATCATGAGAAACTTTCTTATGAATTTCTTCAAGAAAAGCAAGATCACGAGAAGCTTTCTTCTGAATCTCTTCAAAGAAAGGAAGATCTTGAAAAGTTAAGAGTGTGTTATGAAGATCTTCAGAAGGAGCGCGATTCATTACTAGCTCAACAAATCAGCGCTTCTCAGGAAGAATTTGTTCCTCCATGCTTAAAATGCATTGAACGTGAATCTGCTAATTCTTCACCTGAATGTTCAAATGCTTCAACTGTTACAAATTCTTCATCTGCCTCTGCTATCACTAATTCCTCACCTGAGGACATTGCTAGTATCACTGACAATGCAGGGTTGAAGGAATTATACATGACGAGCATGTACAAAAGCCTCAAAGGGCATCAGACTCTTTGTGATGTGCTTAAAAGCAGATCCTCAACGAAACCCTAGGAAAGAGGGTATTGCCTTTGAGAGGAAACTCAATCTGATGGAACATATTGGAAGCTGAGCGGTACCCCAAAACCTCATGGGTTCTGCAAAGGGACCTCCATTGATCCATCTAACTTATCTGGCTTTACATGTGAATCTCCTCATTCTTCCGATGAGTCATTTGACTCAACTATAAACTGTTCAAAAATCGAATGGTGAAGTATTTGCTAGATATGTTGGCACTAAGCGCAAGAACGGTTCCCCTATGAAGAAAATCTGGGTTCCCAAAAGTTATGTTGAAAGTCTTGGTGAATGTCCTCATGACACCACCGTGAAGAACAGAACCCCAGATCAAATTCTTCATATGGACCAAACTCTTCATATGGATCCAAGTCCTCATACGGACCAAATTCCTCACATGGATCAAATTCCTCAAAAGGATCAAAGTCCTCATATGATTATCATCGTGCTAACAACTCTGTCTCGCAGGGTAGAGCTAAGGGCTATGAATATGTGCATTATTCTTCAAACCATTATGTTCATAAGTACTCGAAGAATTACTCTGCTTATTCATATGCTTACCCTAACCCCTCTTATGTGAAACGAAATGGTTTGGCATCTTTGCCACCATTCTCATATGGTGCTCGCAGAGTGATGAACTCTTTACCACCCCTTCAAATGTGGGTGGTGAAGAAAAAGAACTAATCTCTTCTGCGAGGTCAGGTCTCGGGCGTGCTTTAACGTCTGAAGAATTTCTTTGGGGACGACAAAATGCTCGAAAGGACGCAGGCGAATCATGATGAAATGAACCTTCATTTCACACGTCCTCATCTTGCTATATCTATTTCTTTGCTTGATGAAATTCATCGATGAACTTGATATCATATTCTTCATCGATGAAGCATATGAGATTGTAAGCTACACTAATTCATCTGCAGGATGATCAACCCAAAACCACTGAATGGGTCCTCGATAGTGGATGTACGAATCACATGACTGGTGACAAGAGTCTATTGGTGGATGCTCCCTTATCACCGTCACCTCTGAAGCATATCATCTTTCTTGACAAAGGCAAAAGTCGTATTGGGTCTTGGTAAGGTTGCGATCTCTAAGGATAAACACATGGACAAAGTCATGCTTGTTGATTCCTTAGGATACAATCTCATGTCAGTCTCAATGCTTTGTGATCTTGATATGGTTGTTGTCTTTGGCAAGTATCGCTGTGTTGTGATTATGGAAGCTGACAATTCCAAAGTCTTCGAAGGCTTTAGGAGAGGAGATTTGTATATTGTTGATTTCTCTGGGACCACAACCAGCCGTGTGTCTACTTGCAAAAGCTTGTAAGGCTGGCTTTGGCATCGACGACTTGGTCACGTAGGCATGAGGAATTTGCACACGCTTGCGAAGAAGAAGCATGTCATTGGCATTGAGAATGTCAAATTCCTCAAGGATCACTTATATGAACTGTGAAGCTGGAAAAATGACCAAGGCCAAGCATCCAAATGAAGACTATCATGACCACTACCCATCCATTCAATTGCTTCACATGGACCTCTTCGGACCTAATCATTACTCAGCAGTCACTAATGATGCATCTCTATATGGTTTTGTCATTGTTGATGATTACTCTCGATATACATGGGTACACATTGTTACTTACAAACATGAAGTGCAGGAAGTCTTCAAACGATTTTCCTCGAGGGCTTCAACCAACTTTGGTGTGAAGATCAAGCACATCAGAAGTGACAATGGAACTGAGTTCAAGAATTCCGGTCTTGATGCCTATCTTGATGAACTTGGTATTACTCATGAGTTATCTGCTCCTTATACTCCTCAGCAAAATGGCGTCATGGAGCGCAAGAACAGAACTCTTGTTGAGATGGCTCGCACTATGCTTGATGAATACAAAACGCCTCAGCGTTTTTGGATTGATGCAATTGATACTGCGTGCCACATCATCAACAGAGTATATCTTCACAAATTCTTCAAGAAGACGGCCTATGAACTCCTCACTAACAAGAAACCCAATGTGAGTTATTTCAAAGTCTTTGGTGCTAAATGTTGGATTAGAGATCCTCACCACAACTCTAAATTTGCACCGAAAGCACATGAAGGTTTTATGCTTGGTTACGGAAAGGACTCGCACACCTCTGAGTCTTCAACATTGTTCTTCATAAGATTGTTGACTTTGTAGATGTGCGGTTCGATGGGACTAATGGCTCGCAAAGAGAGCACCTACCTTCGTGTTAGATGAACCAGCACCGAGGATTCCATCAAGTTCAAGGCAACCGAGGATGTCATTCCTCTTGAAGAATCTCTTTGAAGAATTCATTCCTGTTCATGAAGAACGTCGAGTGATGCACTGAAGAACATGATGAGGAAAATGGTGCTGAAGAAAATGCTGATCAAATTCCTCAGCGACAACCAGCTCATCCTCGCGTTGCAAAAGAAGTGCAAGTGGAGAAGATCATCGATGACATTAGCGCACCAGGTCCTCTCACATGCTCAAAAGCTTCACATTTATCTAACTTTTGTGGGCACTATGCTTTTGTCTCTATCACAGAGCCCACTAAGGTAGATGAAGCATTTCTGGAGCCGGAGTGGATTCGGGCTATGCAAGAAGAATTACATCAGTTCGAGCTTAACAATGTCTGGGAATTGGTCAATCGCCCAGATCCTCGCAAGCATAATATCGTTGGCACAAAGTGGATCTACCGCAACAAACAAGATGAAAATGGCCTTGTGGTGAGGAATAAGGCACGACTTGTAGCTCAGGGCTACACACAGGTTGAAGGAATTGATTTCGATGAAACTTTTGCACCTATTGCTAGACTTGAGGCTATTCGCATATTACTTGCCTATGCTAACCATCATGATATCATCTTATATCAAATGGATGTGAAAAGTGCATTCCTCAATGGTAAGCTTGAGGAAGAAGTATATGTTGCTCAACCCCCAGGTTTTGAAGATCCAAAGAATCCTGACAAAGTCTTCAGACTCAATAAGGCCTCTATGGCCTCAAGCAAGCCCCTCGGGCGTGGTATGATACATTGAAGGAATTCTTCGTGAAGAATGGCTTCACACCCGGTTCACTCGACCCTACTCTCTTTACTAAATCTTATGATGGTGAACTATTTGTGTGCCAAATATATGTTGATGATATTATCTTTGGCTGTACTGACCAACATTATAGTGATGAATTTGCCTATATGATGAGTGAAGAATATCAAATGTCTATGATGGGAGAGTTGAATTCTTCTTAGGTCTTCAAATTAAATCAAGAAAGAATGGCATATTCATATCTCGGAGAAATACCTCAAAGATGTCTTGAGGAAATTCGGCATGCAAGATTGCAAAGGCGTCAAAATTCCTATGCCCACAAATGGCCATCTATGCACTGATGAAAATGGTATTGACTTCGATCACAAGGTATACCGCTCCATGATTGGTTCTTTATTGTACTTATGTGCATCTAGGCGGATATAATGCTTAGTGTTTGCATGTGTGCCCGATTTCAAGCTGCAGAAGGAATCACACCATAAGGCTGTGAAGCATATTCTTCGATATCTAGCTCACACACCAACACTAGGATTATGGTACCCCAAGGGCTCGCTTTTGATCTCATTGGATATTCGACTCGACTATCTGCTGATCGTGTGGACCGCAAGTCAACATCTGGTACTTGTCATTTCCTCGGACGATCTTTGGTCTGTTGGTCCTCGAAGAAACAGAACTGCGTATCACTGTCTACTGCTGAAGCTGAATACATTGCTGCTGGATCTTGCTGTGCTCAACTGCTTTGGATGAAGCAAACCCTCAAGGACTATGGCGTCAACGTGAAGAATGTGCCTCTCCTCTGCGACAATGAGAGTGCCATCAAGATTGCACACAACCCAGTTCAGCACTCGAAGACAAAGCACATTCAAATTCGTCATCATTTTCTTCGTGATCATGTGTTGAAGGGCGACATCTCCATCGAGCATGTGAAGACTGAAGAACAGCTAGCTGATATCTACACCAAGCCCTTGGATGAGAAGAGATTTAGCAAGTTGCGGTGTGAGCTAAATATCTTAGAGTCTTTGAATGTTCTTTGAAAAGGAAACACATCCTAACACTTACGCAAAATTGATGACTTGGATGTGCAACACATGAAGAAACGTTTTTCTTCAGTCAATGAAGAATAACACTCGAAGTGTGAAGAAATTAATGAAGAATTTGATTCTCAGAACCCTACGACAATTGTACGCGGTGTCTGAAATCATCATTCTTATATGGTGGGTCATGCCACCACAAAAAGTTGAAAATCTTCAATTTGAGTTTTTTCCTCATTTTTGAAATTCTTCAGTTTTTACAAATTCTTCAACTTTGCAAAATCTTCACTGTTTCCGTCGTTTTTCTTCATATATATATATATATATATATATATATATATATATATATATATATGAGTTTATGTCCTCTACAGCATTCACTTATGGCTATTTCTTCAAGTTGCGTTTTCTGCTAAGTGAATGTGATCGGACCCTTCCCCCTCTATGCTATACTCAACCCAATCTATTCACAAATTCTTCATGTGCGTTCTATTTGAAACTCGTTCAAAGTCTTCACTGTGTCCTTGTCAGCTGAAGAAATTGCGAACGAAATTTTTAAAACAAATCTTATCCAGATTTTCGGTTTTGCCGCTCAAACCGTTCCGCATCCCATGATGCATTATTATATTCACCCACGATATTACACGATCTCATCTGCACAATACGTGGGTGACACATGTCGCGTGAAGGAGAAAGGGCAGGGGCATGTTCGTCCCAAAATCTTCGGGCGAACAGTTTTTCACCGTGGCTATAAATACCCCTCTCCCCTTCCTCACTTCATTTACTCCGCTCGGTCGCTGTCTCTCGCTCGAGCTCCTCAAACCCTAGCGTCGCCGCTACTCCATCATCGCCGGTGAGGAAGAGCTTCACTGCCTCGACCTCGTCGCCGTCGTACTCACGCCGGTTGCGAAAATCTTCACTCCGCCGCCGCCGTAGTTGTCTCCCTCTGCCAAATTAGGGCGTGGGAGATCTAACCTGAAGAACTTCACGTCTGTTCATCTCAGTTCGTCGTGTTCTTCAGTTCGGGTAATTAAAAGTTACTTTTATTACTCACTTTGATTCTCAAGCTTTCCTGAAAATCTTCAAAGGTGTTTTATTCTTCAAATCTTCACACATATCAACACCTCACACACTGTATGCTCTTGATCCACTTCTCTAAGCCCTCATTTTCTTCAAGATTCCTCAATTGTGTGGATTTTCGATCTGTACAACTCTGGAACCTAAGACAAGAACGCTTAGTGAAATTCCTCAAGGCTCAACTGCTCAAATTCCTCAAAACTTGTCTTTTCGAGAAACCTTCTGAGAACGCATATGACCTCTCCGAATTCCTCGCACCTACACTCTGTTCACAGGTACTCATGTCCGCTGCTGAATCACTAGGTTCTCATCAACTTAACTCATTTGCAGCGTTCCTCAAAGAAAAACTTCATACTTCTTCAGAGTGTTCAATTGTTCAAATTCCTCATCTGAAGAATATGGCTGAAGGAAAGAGACTGCAGAAAGGAGGAAAGAAACCTGAGGTCATGACTGCTTTCGAGATCCCTGATGACATATACAAGGATTATTGCACACCTGATGAAGCCAAGTTTGGCAAAGAGAACAAAAATCAGCGCAAGGTGCGCATTCAAAGGATTGAACGAAGATGGGCAAGAGAATGGAGGGAGTACAGATATGTAACTCCGAAGTATATGAAGAAATTTGCTTTAAATCCTCCATGCCCAAGAACTCCATTGGCACCTGGCCAAGTAGCTGATCCCACCAGCATCAAGCGTGGTGAGGACTTTCTTGATGAATGGCCTAAGCGCCAAGCAAAATTGGCAAGGCAAGCCAAGGAGGCAGTGAAGAAATTCAATGAAGATTCTGCTACTGCTGCTGCTACTGAGGTCTCGGTCAAGCCGAGGAAATCAATGCCAAAGAAGCCTGCTCGCAAGCCAAGTGCTTCACCGACAGCGCCCTCACGGCCAAGTTCCTCAGCTATGCCCTCACGGCAAATTCCTCAGACCGCCACTGCTCCACCAAAGTCCTCAACTCCTGTGCATCTGGCTACATGTCAAAGGACTACGGGTTTTTCAATTGCTTCGGGTGTCTCAGCAAGTTCCTCAGCTGCACCAATGTCGTCATCAGGCCCCACACTGTTGAAGACTAAAGCAACAGCTGGACGCGGTCCTCGGCCAAGTCCAAGGAAGAAACAGGTTGCATTCCAAGTGCCCTCTGATGATGAAGCTTCTGATGAAGAACTTGCAGAAATCATCAGAGACAGGCAAGTGAAGGCCGCTAGAGCCAAAGGCACATCTGTGCCACTGCTATAGGATCCGAGGAAAATCCTCGACTACATTGACCTCTGGCACAAGGATCCAAACACCCCCATGCCTGATTTTCAACTGACTCCTGGTCAAAGTCACATGTTAACCCATTTCATCACTCAAGAGAAATGGAAGTTTGAGAAGGCAAGAGAGATAAAGAGAGCTCAATACAGAAAGGAGAAGCTCCTGAAGAAAAAAGTTGTCAGGATGACACCTGAGGAACTTCTCCAGGCTCAGTCTGAAATCCAAGCCCTCAGCAAAGACTTCGATGCATACTATGCTGATTGGCAAGGAGCCAAAGTGAGATTCGTCAACTGACGAAGAAAATGACAACTATTGCAGCCCCATCGCAACAAGAAAATCCTCAGCTGCAGACTCTGCTCAGCTCTTTGAAGAACATGCCAAGATCGCTGATGACTTTCAACTGCTTGAAGAAAATGTAAGTTCAGGGCTGATGACTCCATTCTAGCCGCTGAAGAAATTGCGGGGCATCCACTAGTGGTGTGCTGAAGAAAGCTGAAGAGATCGAGGCAATCTGCACGAGCTTGGTGAAGAAAATCAACCAGATTCCTCAGCTCCTCCCGCGCCTACACCAACTCCAATTCTTCCTTCTGCCTATGAAGTGAAGAAGACCAAGGCTGCAGAGCGAGCTGCAGTGAAGAAAATGAAGGCATCAGCTGCGTCAAATTCTTCGGCTGCGAAGAAAATGAAGCCAATGACCAGCTCACTTGAACATCCAATTGATGTTGTTCCAATTTCCTCCATGTCATCAAAGGAAATTGTTCCTTTTGGAGAAGACTACAAGATTCCAAGCGGATCTGATGAAGAAAATCATTCTGCTGCTTCGTCAGAGCAGATTGATGAAGAAATTGAAGTGGGTACAATCCCTTCAACGACAGTCATTTCCTCACCTATGTCTCAGTTCACAGCTGAAGAAGCTGGTGTTGAGGAAATTGAAGATGAAGATGTGGATATTGGATGCACCACACCTATGATGAATGATGATTTTTGGGAAAGTTGGCATCCCAATACTCCTCTCTTCACTCCTATTCAACAGATTCCTCAGTCCCCGGCAACAACTGTTCAAATGGGCTCTGAAGAAACTCAACCCACTCCATCTGTTCATGAAGATATTCCAGCCGCTAGTGCTGAAGAACCTGCTGCTGCTGATCCACAGATTGCACAAGAAGAGGAACCAGAAATTCCTCAGCCTGAAGAACCTGAGCTCGCGATTCCTGAGGTGGTACTGCAAATCACTGACACCCCTCTGCCTAAGCCAAAGAATCCGTTCTCAAGCAAGCAAAAGTTCAAGGCTGAAAACTTCTTTTCCGAGCATGTGTTCTTCACTGACTACAACCCAAATGATTCTGCTCGCATAAGGAAGAGGCGTTTCTAGACTGCTAGTCAAGCCAACTTTTATTCCTCAGTGCTATTTGACAAGGACAAAATCTTCGATCATGAACATATTCCTCACGTGGATATGGAATCTCTGCCATGCTTCGAGCCAGTCCTCAGTGTTCTTCATGATGAAGGATTACTCAATTTCTGCAATGACATTTGCGATTGGAATGACTTCAGTTCTACGCTACACTGCATATCAACGGAGACGCTGAAGATGTCAATTCATGGGTGCTGGATTGGATGACTGAAAACACTCATTATAAGGCACCAGCAACTGAATTGCTTCGTGTCCTTCCTCTTGATCCTCCCCATGACAGTGCACGTTGCATCTACAATGACCCTGAACTGACAAATCACTATATGCAAGTGCTCATGAAGCCTTTGAAGCCAGGGCAGGCCCCACGAACCAAATTCCTCGTCAAGGAATTGCTCTATGTGCCTCGGACTGTCTATCGCATTCTGACGAAGACAATGAGTCCTATCAAAGGCCACGACTCAAATGATGAAGATGTCGTTGGCATCATGAAGAATATGCTTTTCAATATCATTCATGGCATTCCCGTCAACTTCCATGATTTCTTCATGAGGACTCTGGCAAATGTTGCTATGTCACCTTTTGAGCTGAAGCCCTATGCGCCTTGGATTATGAGATTCATAAGGGCAAGATCTTCACTGAATTACAAAGCTGACACTCTGAACCATGGTAGCTACTTGCCTCCCATTGAAGTCCTCAAACGGCCAGTTTCATCATCTGATGATAAAGGCAAGGCAGCTGCTGTGATCGATGAAGGCATTCGTCCATTGGATGGTCAATTTCGCCTGGCTACATCTTACTCTACCAATGATGACTCGCCACACATGACACCGCCCGCAAATACCTCAATAAGCAAAATCCTCAAGCCACAGCACCCAGGGTGATGACTGACCATGAGTTACTCCTCGGTCTTCATCAGAAGGTTGATCGCAAACACAAATGGGTGAAGCGTCAGTTTGGTGCACTTCTTCACAATATGACTTCAACACACACTGCAGTGAAGAAAAACCACTACTACCTTCATGAAACCCTCAACCGCACTGGGCTGTCCTCACTCATGTCTATATATTTGAAGAAGCGAAGACTATGGGTCTCAAGGAAGAATTTGGTGGTCCGCACCTCCTCCGGAGAAATTCAAGAGGGTCAAAGTTCACGATCGGTGGCCAGCTCTTATTCTTCATCGCGCGACATCGATGAGTATGAAGATTTGGACGACAACTGCGGCAGGCCCTGCTACAACAAACAACCCGATAACGCTGGCGCTCCTCCATCAACTTGAAATTCTTCAGGGGCGTTAGTCCTCAGTTTCGATCCTTTTGGTCATTTGATGACAAAGGGGGAGAAACCTGAGTTAGTCTTCAAGCGGGTCTATATTAAGGTCGTGTTTTTCTAAGTTACAACTCTCATTCTTCCGAAACTTTTATTGGATCGAGTTGTAATCTTAAACCCGATGGTGCCCTGATACTTTTGACGGTGCTCTGATACTTTTGATGCACTGTGCTCTGATACTTTTGATGTGCTATTCTGCATGCTTATTCCCCGTTAATATTATTGCACTCATGCTGAATTTCATCAGGCACCATATTTCATGATGCATTTCAAATTCTTCATATTATATATCAAATGCGTGTATGAATTACAAGATATAGGGGGAGTTCTCCATGATTCAACTCTTCAAATGTGCATTGCCTCAAAAGCAAATTCCTCACTATGCACATCTTCAGGGGGAGTACTTCTATATCTTGCAATCAAATTCCTCAATATCAGTATTTACACTTCATATGTTTATCCCCGTTGAAAAATTAACCTATGTTGTCATCAATCACCAAAAAGGGGGAGATTGTAAGTGCATCTAGTGCCCCTTAGTGATTTTGGTGTATTGAAGACTTATAGGTTAAGGGACTGATCGTTTGTGAGTGTACACAGGTCTATAAGTCTATGAGGAGTTTGATATTTACAGAGAAAGTCGACCCTAAAATGAAGTTCTTCGATGAAGACTTTGATATTCGAAGACTTTTCAAGACTTTGAAAGTGAAGAAATTGGTGTGACCTTGAAGACTTGGTATTCATTTGAGGAACATGAAGCTTGAAGACTTTTGTTTTCGTAGTTTCATTTTCTCTTTCTTGAGTCATAGGAAACATTTGTCATTGTTAAAGGGGTCGAGGAAATACTAAGGAAAAATTTCCATGTGATGCTCAACTCAAAATCCTACACCTACCAATCCCTTGAGTGAAGCCATTGGAAATCTCATACAGATTCAGTCATTTTCTTGATGTGATGAGACGCAGTTCTTCCAGTCCTTGAGGACTTTGCTCGATCGAGGAGTTAGGAATTCGCCAGTCTGAATTGCCTACACGATGAGGAACATGATAGCCATGAGGAATTTGAGAGTCAAATTTCCAACTGTTGCTGTGCTGGGCGCCGGCTGCCCCAAAATATCTTATCCACCTAACGGTCATATCATTGAAGGGCATTTATGTCTTATCATGTCGGGCTGCTCCCTAGGCTATAAATAGCTGCCCCCTACAACCACTAGTTGGTTGGCTGCTCCAAGAGAACTTGACACTTGTCATTTGAGAGCAACCCATCCTCCAAGGACTTTGAGCGAAAATCATCAACTGAGGAAAATCCCAAAACCAAACCCCCACAAACCCAAAGTGATTGAGCATCATCAAGAAATTGATCTGCGTGGATCCGACGCTTGTTACCTTTGAAGACTGTGCTTCTTCCAGACGGTTAGGCGTCAAGGTCTAGAGCATCCAAGAGGAATTGTGGATCGCCGAGTGACCAAGTCTGTGAAGGTTTGGAAGTCACCAAGACTTACCACGAGTGATTGGACGAGGCTGTGTGGTCTTAATTCAAGGAGAATACGGTGAGGATGGGTGTCTGAGTTGCGGCTCGATGATTGGGTGTCCGGACTGCGTGTCCTCGAGTTTAAATACTCGGCCGCTCCAACGGACGTACAAACCGAGACAGCAGTTGGAACTGGTTTACCAAATCATTGTCTTCACCAACTAACTGGTTCTATTTCCTCAACCCTTTCATTTCCTCATTCTTGTGTTGAGTGTTTGTTCATATCGTGCTTGAAGACTTTGATCAAGACTTTCTCAATTTCCTCGTTCAATTTCTTGAGTCTGTTTGTCTTCATCTTGTGTTATCCTGTGATTACGCTTTCTGTACTCTGTGCTTGTCTTCATTTCATCATGATGACCATGCTTGTATTCTGTTATGCATACTTCTGAGTACTTATTCCGCTGCAAGTAGTTCTTCGCTAAGGAATTTCCTCACCAGCAAATTCCTCAGTGAAGAATTCATAAAAATCGCCTATTCAACCCCCCTCTAGTCGATATAACGCACTTTCATGAGGATGTGCCTATTGTAGTTGCGAACGTTACTATTTTAACGGACTTTGTTATTCTTTATATTCCCGAGGATGATAGTATGTCTATTTTTCTTGGAAGACCTTTCCTTAATACTGCAGGGGCTGTTATTGATTGCAACAAAGGCAATGTCACTTTTCATGTTAATGCCAATGAGCACACGGTACATTTTCCGTGGAAACAACCTCAAGTTTACAGCATCAACTCTATTGGAAAAATTCCATCGATTATTTTTGGAGGTTTTGAATTTCCTCTCCCTACTGTCAAGAAAAAGTATGATTTTCTTATTGTTGGGGATTTTCATATCCCATTGAGGTAACTTAGTGTTATTCGAAATTTCTCCGGTTCCGTGTTATTCAGAATGAGTTTGTTAACAAGACTTGATCGACCTTGTTAGTGGGTTCATTTTGATGATCACGAGATGGATGAAACTAGAAGCACAACCTTCTGTACTCTTTTTATATTTTCTGTTATTTTGTAGAAATAAAGTAAAATAGTATTTTTCTGTCTGTTTCCTGACTTACTGGTGCAATATAAAAATATCCCAAAAGTAAAAGTCCTGAGAATGCCATGCCAATTTAATATGATTTTTTTGGGAATATTTGAGGATTTACTGTGCAAAAATTACATGGGAGCTGCCACTGTCACGAGGGTGGAGGCGCGCCCTACCACCTGGCGCGCCCCCGCCGTGGGCCCATGGTGGCCCTCCTCCACTTATCCTGCACCCACCTTCTTCCTCTGCCTCACACAAACACGAAAAACCAACTCAAGCACGAGTTCGGCCCCGTTCTTTGTGATTTTCGATCTCCTTGCTCAAAGCACCTCTCGCAAAACTGCTTGGGGAGATTGTTGCTTGGTATGTGACTCCTCCATTGGTCCAATTAGTTTTTGTTCTAGTGCTTTATTCGTTGCAAATTTGTGCTGCATAAGTGACCATGTTCTTGAGCTTGCATCTCAAATTTATATGGTTTCAAGTAGTTCTAATGCTTGATATAGGCTCTAGGCACTTGTGGGAGTTGTTGCTATCAATTTTATTGAAGTTCGTTCATTTTTATTTGAAGTTACTAAAAAATTTAGATTATTTCAAAAAATAATGAAGAGACTTTTGAGGGGCTCGTCAAGCCAAAGCTCGAAGGAAAAACAAAAAGAAGAAGAGCAGAAGCCCAAATTTAATTTGCCTCGCACCGCGGAGGTCCGGCCGTGTGAATGGCCTTCCGATAACTTCTTGAGGAGAGTCGGGATTTATGAGGATTTCTATTTATTGATTGAGAATGCTGGCCTCACCGACTTCCTCGGCGACCAACGTCATCAGTATCTCTTACTCACAAATACTTTTGTGCAAAACTTCTACTTTTTCCCTAAGAAATCACCTCCATCAGTAGAGTTTCATTTATATGACGTTGTTAAGGAAATGCCATTAGCTGAATTTTGCGAGGTTTGCAAAATACCCTTTGAGGGCACCTTGGATGAACCACACCGTAACAAAGTAGAAGCTTTTATTAACACTATCACTGTGGGAGAAACCAGGAAGGTTTCTGATGCAAGGATTACTAGCATACATTTTCCTGTTTTACGCTACTTTGCCTTATTTGCTAGTCGTTGCTTGATTGGACGTGAGAACTGTGGAAACCTTAGTGTTCCTGATATTATTATTTTGTTCCATGGTTTACACCACAATAACTCTGTTAGTATGCGTGGAATTGTAGCTGGACGTTTAAGTCTAAACCGTACTAAGGGCCCCATCTTTGAAGGCATTTATGCGTCACGCCTAGCTGAATATTTTTAAATACGTATTAGGCATGAGGAGAAGGAAGAAACATCATTGCCCCATGCTTATTTAGATTATAAGAGTATGCTAGCGCATGACTTTCTTGTTAAGAGTCGTGAAGGGGAGCTCAAATATAAATTATACTTTGATAAACATCACCCTGAGACTATTACTTTGACTGCTCCCTCTTTGTTTAACTTGTCTGCAGGTCCTCACATCGTTCCGTGGGCGGCCATTCAAGCCTATCGGAATCCTATACCAGCCCCGGAACCGGAGCCACAAGATGAGCCTCCACGACAGTCTGTTTATTCTTGGGATCCAGAGGTGGCTGCCAGCCAGTGGTAGTCAGAGTCTTCTTCATCACAGTATGACCCCAGCTTCACCTACGGGTATCCGCCAGGCTATCCCTGGCAATAGACAAACTTAGGCCAAAAGCCTAAGCTTGGGGGAGTGCGTATTTCTCACCGACATTACATTCATGTTCACACACACTCATTGCTAGATGTCGGTGCTCATACTCTTTCACTGTAATATCCATGCTAGTTTATTTTCTTTTTCCCTCTTTCTTCTTGTGTGTTTAACAAACCTTAAGGAAAAAACCAAAAAATTAATAGTAGTTTATTTCTTTGCTGTAGTAATTAAAAATAAAACCCAAAAATATTTCCCGTTCTTCTTTCGCTTGTTGGGAGCTTTCCCGTGTAAATAGTTTTCTTTTCTTTCCTTCAGGGGTCAGTAGGAGAAGACCATGATTAAATTGTTGAAGTGGCTCTTATATGCATGATTCTTTATTTAACTTAGAGCCCATATTACCTGTCTTCTCTCTTGAGTTGAATGCTTGCAGATTCCAGCTTAGTCCAATGCACGTGCACTCTTATTATTATACACATCTCGATCGTGCAAGTGAAAGGCAATAATGATGATATATGATGGACTTATTGGGATGAGAAAAGCTGGTATGAACTCGACCTCTCTTGTTTTTGTAAATATGATGATTCATCGTTCCTGAGTTAGCTATTATGAAGTAAACATATTTGCAATGACATCTAGAGATTATAGTTGCTTGTGCCATGCTTGATTAGCTATGAGTTATAATGGTTTACCTTGTGTGCCAACATGCTATTAGAATGATTATAATGTGGTATGATGGGATGGTATCCTCCTATAAATGAATTGAGTGACTGGACTTGGCACATGTTCATGCATGTAGTTGAATCAAATCAACATAGCCTTCATGATATTTATGTTCATGGTAGATTATATCCTACTCCTGCTTGTATTCGGTGTAAATTAATTTTAATGCATGTTTACGACTGTTGTCGCTCTCTCAGTTGGTTGCTTCCTAGTCTTTTGCTAGCCTTCACCTGTACTAAGCGGGAATACTGCTTGTGCATCCAAACTCCTCAAACCCCTAAGTTGTTCCATATGAGTCCACTATACCTACCTATATGCGGTATTTACCTGTCGTTCCAAGTAAATTTGTATGTGCCAAACTCTAAACCTTCAAATGAAATTCTGTTTTGCATGCTCGAATAGCTCATATGTCAACTAGAGCTGCCCTTATCTTCCGTGTTAGGCGGGTTATTCTCAAGAGGAGTGGACTCCGCTCCTCATTCACGAGAAAATGGCTGGTCACCGGGATGCCTAGTCCCATGCTTTATGCAAACTAAATCAAAATAATTGCAAACAAAACTCCCCCTGGGACCCGTTGAATGTTGGAGGCACTCGTTGTTTCGAGCAAGCCATGGATTGATGCTTGTGGAGGAGAGGGAGTATAAACTTTACCATTCTATTTGGGAACCGCCTATAATTTGTTTAGCATGGAAGATATCGTCATCTCTTAGTTGTTATGTTGACAATGAAAGTATGCCGCTCAAAATTTAATTTATCTCTATTTCAAAACCGAGCTCTAGCACCTCTACAAATCCATGCTTCCCTCTGCGAAGGGCCTATCCATTTACTTTTATGTTGAGTCAGCATCCTTCTTATTAAAAGCACCCGCTGGAGAGCACACTGTCATTTTCATTCATTATAATTGGTTTATATTGGGTATGACTTGACTGGATCTCTTTTACCATGAATTACAATGTTTAGTCAGTCCTTGATCTTTAAAGGTGCTCTACATTTATGTTTTGCGGTCTCAGAAAGGGCTAGCGAGATACCATTTTGTTATATCATGTTATGATTGTTTTAAGAAAGTGTTGTCATCCGAGTTTTGTTATTATAGCTCGCTAGCTGATTATGCTATTGATATGAGTAATTGTGAGACCTATGTGTTATTGCTAGTATGGTTAGTTCATAATATTTGCCGAAACTTGAATGCTGGTTTTTCATGTTACAACAACAAGAGCAAACAGAGTTTGTAAAAGTTTTTCTTTTTCTCTTTCAGTTTGTCAACTGAATTGCTTGAGGACAAGTAAGGGTTTAAGCTTGGGGGAGTTGATACGTCTCCGTCGTATCTACTTTTCCAAACACTTTTGCCCTTGTTTTGGACTCTAACTTGTATGATTTGAATGGAACTAACCCGGACTAACGCTGTTTTCAGCAGAATTGCCATGATGTTGTTTTATGTGCAAAAAACAAAAGTTCTCGGAATGACCTGAAACTCCACAGAACGTCTTAGAAAAAATAATAATAAATCCTCGCCAAAGATGAAGACCTGGGGCCCCACACCCTGTCCACGAGGGGGTGGGGGCGCGCCCCCACTACGGGAAACAGCTAATTTGCCGTCAGGGGACGTCTTTGCCGTCAGCTTTTCGTCGGGCAGACGGCAAAGAAAGGGTTTGCCGTCATGAGTAGACGGCAAAGAAAAACTATCGGCAAAATAAATTTTGTCGTCTGCTAAAAACAACACAGATGGCAAAAAACGTACTTTGCCATATGTAATAGAAAAAGTAGACGGCAAAGATCTTTGCCATCTGCGTTTAATATTACAGACGGGAAAGAACATACTTCGCTGTCTGTAATATAAAACGCAGACGGCAAAGATCTTTGCTGTCTGGAATAAGAAACCAAGACAGCAAAGAAAGAAACACATCACGCGGATCGATCACATGGATCGATGACATGGCAGGATCTCAGCCACACATCCCCTCGTGCCCAAACACACCCCATGCCCATGCCTCACGCGCCCAACACCCCACGTGCAGCACTTGCGCGATCTCTCTCCCTTATCCTCTCCCCCACCATGATCTCTCTCCCCCACCATGATCTCTCTCTCTGGTCTCTCCCTTGTCCACACGCCGTCGCCGGTCACCACCTCTCCAATCGGCCACCACCTCTCTCGCCGGCCCCGACCACTTCTCCCTTCGCCCCGGCCCCGGCCCCATCCCCGTCGCCCCCGGCCACGCCCTTGCGCACCCGAAGCTCCACCGGCGGCCGGCCATCACCTTGCCCGCCGGCCATCACCTCGCCCGTCGGCCACCACCTCTCGCGTCGGCCCCGGCCACTTCCTCCGTCGCCCCCGGCCTCAGCCCCGTCGCCCTCGAAGCTCTGCAGGCATCCGCCACGACGTCGCCTGCCGTCCCCGTCGCCCTTCCCTCTTTGCCACGAGTGCCGCCGGCCCTGTCGCCCAGGCCAGGCTCCGCCGGCCATGGCCCCGGCCCCGCGTGCCTCCGCCGTCCCCGGCCACATCGCTCGACGCTGCACCACCTCCCGCCTCGAGGAGCGGGGGCAGCTCATCGGGCATCCATGGCGGTTCTGCTTTGTCTGTGGAGATGCTCTGTCCTTGGAGAATGGAAGGGGAAGTGAGAGGGCACAGCTGTTGTTTACTGCTGCTCCGGTGAGCATAGGATATGGTTGCAGGTTGATGCGGGCGTCAAGATTGAACTCAAGTTGGCTTTGCTTGCTCGATCTTGGGCTGCTATATCACCTTGTTCTTCTGTAATCTTTTCATGTGTAATTCGTTCATCTTATGAAATAGAGCAGTTTTGCCTCGGATCAGCAAGTGATAATGTATTATGTGTAAAAAGAGTAATTTTGTATTGTGAAATTTGTTTGGTAGATTCTTGGAACAAAGTGTTGATGTGTACTCTGGTGTGGTGTCCATTGTTGTCCTCTGCACTAGGACTGTTGATTCAGGTTATTTTAATACATTATGTGAAGGTTGATGACCGCTATGTTTTTTTATTTGACCCCATTCTTTGCCGTTTGTGATATACGAGGCTGAAAGCAAAGACGTGAATAGCTGACGGCAAAGATGTAGTCTAGCTAACGGCAAAACTACTTTTCTTTGCCATCTGTGATTTATAAGGCAGACGGCGAAGAAGTTTTGGTTGACGGCAAATTCGTTGCCGTCTGTCAGATAAAAAGCTGACGGCAAAGTATTCTTTGCCGACTTATCTTTGCCGTTTGACTTTGCCATCTGCTTCCTGACGGCAAAATCTTTGCCGTCTGGATTTAGGTCTTTGCCATCTGTAATCTACAGATGGCGAATTTCCTGTTTCCTGTAGTGCCCCCCCCCCCTCCTGGGCGCGCCCCCTACCTCGTGCGCCCCCTGGTGGCCCTCCGACGCCAACTCCAACTCCATATATTGGCTTTGGGAGGAAAAAATCGAGAGAAGAAATCATCGCGTTTTACGACACGGAGCCGCCTCAAGCCCTAATCTCTCGGGAGGGCTGATCTCGAGTCCGCTCGGGGCCCGGAGAGGGGATTCGTCGCCGTCGTCATCATCAACCATCCTCCATCACCAATTTCATGATGCTCACCGCCGTGCGAGAGTAATTCCATCGTAGGCTTGCTAGACGGTGATGGGTTGGATGAGATTTATCATGTAATCGAGTTAGTTTTGTTAGGGTTTGATCCCTAGTATCCACTATGTTCTGAGATTGATGTTGCTATGACTTTGCTATGCTTAATGCTTGTCACTAGGGCCTGAGTGCCATGATTTCAGATCTGAACCTATTATGTTTTCATGAATATATGTGTGTTCTTGATCCTATCTTGCAAGTCTATAGTCACCTACTATCTGTTATGATCCGGCAACCCCGAAGTGACAATAATCGGGACCACTCCCAGTGATGACCATAGTTTGAGGAGTTCATGTATTCACTATGTGCTAATGCTTTGTTCCGGTTCTCTATTGAAAGGAGGCCTTAATATCCCTTAGTTTCCAATAGGACCCCGCTGCCACGGGAGGGTAGGACAAAAGATGTCATGCAAGTTCTTTTCCATAAGCACATATGACTATATGCGGAATACATGCCTACATTACATTGATGAATTGGAGCTAGTTCTGTGTCACCCTATGTTATGACTGTTACATGACGAACCGCATCTGGCATAATTATCCATCACTAATCTGGTACCTACGAGTTTTCCATATACTGGTTCTCGCTTATTTACTTTTCCTTTGCTACTAACATTACTTTTGTTGCCTTTACTTTTGTTACTGTTACCACCACTATCATATTACTTTGCTACTAAACACCTTGCTGCAGATACTAAGTTTCCAGGTGTGGTTGAATTGACAACTCAGCTGCTAATACTTGAGAATATTCTATGGCTCCCCTTGTGTCGAATCAATAAATTTGGGTTGAATACTCTACCCTCGAAAACTGTTGTGATCCCATATACTTGTGGGTTATCAGAGGTATCCAAACATTCCTCTATAACTACCTTGCCCTTGACCCCCACCACAGCCAAGTCCACCACCAAGGCCAAGATCATCACGAAGGCCAAGATCATCACCACAACCAAGACCACCACCACGAGCTCTACCACCACCACGGCCTACACCACCTCTATTAAGTCCTAGTTGCCTCCCTCTTTGTTGTCTAGATCCTCTTTGGCTACCACTTGGTTGCCTTAGGACTTGTTGGCTACCACTTGGTTGGCTTGGCACTTGTTGGCTACCACTTGGTTGGCTACCTTGTGTAGCTCCTTGTTGGCTTGTGCTTGCATCATTTTTCTTGGACCTTTTTCTTAGTTTTGTACATTTTTGTTGTTGTGGCCATGACCTTTGCATTCCCCAGAACGGGAGCTCTCACGAGGCTCTTGGAATTTGTCATTGCCTGCTTCGCGGCGGCCACCATGACCCCATCCGTCCATGTCACCTCTAAGACACTTTATCTTACGTCTACCCCATTTAACAACCTTCAACTCCAGATCCGAACATAGTTGAACTCCATGGTACTCCGGCCATTGTGATTGGTCAAAGTATGGGCGAAAGCGGGGAGCCCATGTTTTCTTAACCATCATGATTGAGAACTCCGACTCCCTCACGGTGAGGGGGTGATTGACGTCCACAATCCTAACACGACCAGCGGTATACAAGTGTGAGAATGGGATATTAAGCAACAATGGTCTCCCGCAAGAGCAATCACACCGTTTTAAGGAGACCTTGAAAGCCCGACCTCCATGTTGGCGGCCATCGTTTGTGGTTCCTGCTGGCTCTTTCACTTCGTACTTCCACTCTTCGTTGTCATATAGTATAGCTTCTTGTGAGTCCGCCTTCCATGATTGAAATTCCAACCATTCATCAACCTTGGGTGGAAACTTGTACTTGTACTTGCGCTTGTTCTCATCCGCTATCTGTGCATATGTTTCCTCTTGTCAAATTTGTATTGAACTATTGCCGTCTCGGGTAATACACATGCACCTTTGAGCACCTTATTGAAGCATTCGGTCATATTGCTTGTCATTTGACCGTATCTTCGGCCATCTTCATCAAAAGCACATGCCTACTTGTTCCGGTGTTCAATGTGCCTATTAAGAAAGTCTTGACCTCCGGGGTCAAGTTTTTTGTGTGCGAGCAATTTGTTGAACAAAGTGATGAACCGCTTGTCGGAGAAAGCGAGACAACAATCTTGAAGATCATCGACCAACTCCTTAAGGCCACATGCCCTATAGAAGTTCAAAAAAAGTGCCTCATGCACCATCGATGGTGCAACAGAGCATGCCCAGGAATGTCAATCTCCATCGCGTTAAGAATTCCTGGATGTCGATCCGATATGACACAAATTTCCCTCTGAGCGGGTAACACCTTCGTCCTCAAAAGACGCAAAAACCACTCTCAGTTGTCATTGTTCTCCACCTCAACCAAAGCAAATGCCAATGGCAACACCCGGTTATTGGCATCACTTCTATCGCAACCAACAAGGTTCCCTTGTATTGTCCGGTCAAGAACGTTCCATCAATGGCGATGTTCGACCTACAGTGTTTGAAAGACCTCATGCATTGCTCGAACGCCCAAAATGCATGGCCAAATACTCAGAATTTCCTTCCGTCATGAACCGTTGTTTTTCCCCATGCGGCTCGACCACATGAACCACGCCCAGGTTTGTGGCGGACATGGCTAAAAACAACCTAGGGATTCGGTTATACGCTTCCTCCCAACTACCATACAACATCTTAAATGCGGCTTGCTTCGCCTTCCATGCCTTGCCGTACTTCGCCTTGTAATGAAAGATGGCTTTCACAAGGTCAATCATATGTTGGATGCTCATTTTTGGAAGTGTGGATATTGAGTTGGAGAGCCTGTAAGCGATGAACTCGGATGTGAGTTGTCTGTGGTCTTGGGACACAACCTTGCCATCCACCCTTTTTCCTCGGCACATGTGAGTTGGCACACAACTCACTACGTGCCAAGTGGGACCTCCTTTCCATGGTCTTGCATGCACAATCCATGGACATATTTCATCTTCACATGCACATGCAACCGTGTAGGGCACATTGACGTCCGAGTACACCACCTTGTGTGGACGATCGTAACCAAGTAGTTGTGAGCCACATCTTCAATTCCAATTGTTGGGGAACATAGTAACTTCAAAATTTTCCTACGCACACGCAAGATCATGGTGATGGCATAGCAACGAGAGGGGAGAGTGTTCGTCCACGTACCCTCATAGACCGTAAGCGGAAGTGTTATGACAACGCAGTTGATGTAGTCGTACGTCTTCACGATCCGACCGATCCAAGTACCGAACGTACGGCACCTCCGAGTTCAGCACACGTTCAGCTCGATGACGATCCCGGACTCCGATCCAGCAAAGTGTCGGGATGAGTTCCGTCAACCTGACGGCGTGGTGGACGATGATGATGTTCTATCGGCGCAGGCTTCGCCTAAACTCCATGACGATATGACCGAGGTGGAATATGGTGGGGGGCACCGCACACGGCTAAGGAACGATCCGTGAGATCAACTTGTGTGTCTATGGGTGCCCCCGCCCCTATATAAAGGAGCAAGGGGGAGGCCGGCCGACCCTTGAGGGCGCGCCAGGAGGGAGTCCTCCTCCTAGTAGGATAGGACTCCTCCTTTCCTACTCCTACTAGGAGGGAAAGGAAGGGGAGAGGGAAAGGAAAGAGGGGCGCCGCCTCCTAGTCCAGTCGGACCAAAGGGAGAGGGCGCGGCCCACCTGGCCGCCCCTCTCTCTTCCCACTAAGGCCCATGTGGCCCATTAACTCTCCCGGGGGGTTCCGGTAACCCTCCGGCACTCCGGTTTTCTCCGAAAACGCCCGGAACACTTCCAGTGTCCGAATATAGTCATCCAATATATCGATCTTTACGTCTCGACCATTTCGAGACTCCTCGTCATGTCCCCGATCTCATTCGGGACTCTGAACTCCTTCGGTACATCAAAACTTATAAACTCATAATAAAACTGTCATCGTAATGTTAAGCGTGCGGACCCTACGGGTTCGAGAACTATGTAGACATGACCTAGAACTATTCTCGGTCAATAACCAATAGCGGAACCTAGATGCTCATATTGGATCCTACATATTCTACGAAGATCTTTATCGGTCAAACCGCATAACAACATACGTTGTTCCCTTTGTCATCGGTATGTTACTTGCCCGAGATTCGATCGTCGGTATCCAATACCTAGTTCAATCTCGTTACCGGCAAGTCTCTTTACTCGTTACGTAATGCATCATTCCGTAACTAACTCATTAGCTACATTGCTTGCAAGGCTTATAGTGATGTGCATTACCGAGAGGGCCCAGAGATACCTCTCCGACAATCGGAGTGACAAAACCTAATCTTGAAATACGCAAACCCAACATGTACCTTTGGAGACACCTGTAGTAATCCTTTATAATCACCCGATTCGTTGACGCGTTTGGTAGCACCAAAGTGTTCCTCCGATAAACGGAGTTGCATAATCTCATAGTTATAGGAACATGTATAAGTCATGAAGAAAGGAATAGCAATATACTAAACGATCAAGTGCTAGGCTAACGGAATGGGTCATGTCAATCACATCATTCTCCTAATGATGTGATCTCGTTAATCAAATGACAACACATGTCTATGGTTAGGAAACATAACCATCTTTGATTAATGAGCTAGTCAAGTAGAGGCATACTAGTGACACTATGTTTGTCTATGTATTCACACATGTATTATGTTTCCGGTTAATACAATTCTAGCATGAATAATAAACATTTATCATGAAATAAGGAAATGAATAATAACTTTATTATTGCCTCTAGGGCATATTTCCTTCAGTCTCCCACTTGCACTAGAGTCAATAATCTAGTTCACATCGCCATGTGATTTAACACCAATATTCATATCTGTATATGATTAACACCCATAGTTCACATCGTCATGTGACCAACACCCAAAAGGTTTACTAGAGTCAATAATCTAGTTCACATCGCTATGTGATTAACACCCAAAGAGTACTGAGGTGTGATCATGTTTTGCTCGTGAGAGAAGCTTAGTCAACGGGTCTGTCACATTCAGAGTCGTATGTCTTTTGCAAATGTTCTATGTTTGCAATTCTCTGCATGGAGCTACTCTAGCTAATTGCTCCCACTTTCAATATGTATCCTGATTGAGACTTAGAGTCATCTGGATCAGTGTAAAAGTTTGCACCGATGTAACTTTTACAACGAACTCTATTATCACCTCCATAATCGAGAAACATCTCCTTAGTCCTCACTAAGGATATTCTTGACTGCTGTCCAGTGATCTACTATTAGATCAAAATTGTATTCCTTTGTCAAACTCAGAGCAAGGTATACAATAGGTCTGGTTCACAGAATAGCATACTTTATAGAACCTATGACTGAGGCATAGGGAATGACTTTTCATTCTCTTTCTATTTTCTGCCATAGTCGGGTCTTGAGTCTTACTCAACCTCACACCTTGCAACACAGGCAAGAACTCCTTCTTTGACTGTACTATTTCAAAAAAATTATCAAGGTATGTACTCATTGAAAAAATCTTATCAAGCGTCTTGATCTATCTATATAGATCTTGATGCTCAATCTGTAAGTAACTTTACTGAAGTCTTTCTTTTAAAGAACTTCTTTCAAACACTCCTTTATGCTTTGCAGAATAATTCTACATTATTTCTGATCAACAATATGTCATTCACATGTACTTATCAGAAAGGTTGTAGTGCTCCCACTCACTTTCTTGTAAATACAGGCCTTTCCAAAAGTCTGTATAAAACCATATGCTTTGATCCACTCATAAAAGCGTATATTCCAACTCCGAGATGCTTGCACCAGTCCATTGATGGATTGCTGGAGCTTGCACACTTTGTTAGCATCTTCAGGATTAACAAAAACTTATGATTGCATCATATACAACTCTTCTTTAATAAATCCATTAAGGAATGCATTTTTGACATCCAATTGCCAGATTTCATAAAATGTGGCAATTGCTAACATGATTCAGACAGACTTAAGCATCGATACGAGTGAGAAAATCTCATCATATTCAACCCCTTGAACTTGTTGAAAACCTTTTGCAACAAGTCGAGCTTAGTGGATAATAACACTACTATCAGTGTTCGTCTTCCTCTTGAAGATCCATTTATTTAACATGGCTTGCTGATCATCGAGCAAGTCAATCAAAGTCCATACTTTGTTCTCATACATGGATCATTTCTCAGATTTTATGGCCTCAAGCCATGTCGCGGAATCTGGGCTAATCATCGCTTCCTCATAGTTCGTAGGTTCATCATGGTCTAGTAACATGACTTCCAGAACAGCATTACCGTACTACTCTGGTGCAGACTGTACTTTGGAAGACCTACGAGGTTTTGTAGTAACTTGATCTGAAGTTTCATGATCATCATCATTAGCTTCCTCACTAATTGGTGTAGGAATCACTGGAACTGATTTCCGTGATGAACTACTTTCCAATTCAGGAGAAGGTACAAATTACCTTATCAAGCTCTACTGTCCTCCCACTCACTTCTTTCGAGAGAAACTCCTTCTCTAGAAAGGATCCGAATTTAGCAACGAAAATCTTGCCCTCAGATCTGTGATAGAAGGTGTACCCAAAAGTTTCCTTTGGGCATTCTATGAAGACGCACTTCTCTGATTTGGGTTTGAGCTTATCAGATTGAAAACATTTTTCACATAAGCATCGCAACTCCAAACTTCAAGAAACGACAACTTGGGTTTCTTACTAAACCACAGTTCATATGGTGTCATATCAACGGTTTAGATGGTGCCCTTTTAACATGAATGCAGCTGTCTCTAATGCATAACCCCAAAATGATAGTGGTAAATCGGAAAGATACATCATAGATCGCACCATATTCAATAAAGTGCGGTTACGACGTTCGGACACACCATTATGTTGTGGTGTTCCATGTGGCGTGAACTGTGAAACTATTCCACATTGTTTTAATTGAAGACCAAACTCGTAACTCAAATATTCATCTCCGCGATCAGATCGCAGAAACTTTATTTTCTTGTTACCATGATTTTTTCACTTCACTCTGAAATTCTTTGAACCTTTCAATTATTTCAGACTTATGTTTCATCAAGTAGATATACCCATATCTGCTTAAATCATTTTGTGAAGGTCAGAAAATAACGATACTTGCCACGAGCATCAACACTCATTGGATCGCATTCATCAGTATGTATTATTTCCAATAAGTTAGCAGCTTGTTCCATTGTTCCGGAGAACGGAGTTTTAGTCATCTTTCCCAAAAGGCACGGTTCGCAAGCATCAAATGATTCATAACCAAGTGATTCCAAAAATCCATCTTTATGGAGTTTCTTCATGCGCTTTACAATCGATATGACCCAAGCGGCGATTGCCACAAATAAGTTGCACTATCATTATTAACTTTGCATCTTTTAGCATCAATATTATGAATATGTGTATCACCACGATCAAGATCCAACAAACTATTTTCATTGGGTGTATAACCATCAAAGGTCTTATTCATGTAAACAGAATAACAATTATTCTTTAACTTCAAATGAATAACTGTATCGCAATAAACATGATCAAATCATATTCATGCTCAACGCATACGCTAAATAACATTTATTTAGGTTTAACACCAATCTCAAAAATCTTGGAAGTGTGTGATGATGATCATATCAATCTTGGAACTATTTCCAACACTCTTCGTCACTTCCCCTCAACTCGTCTCTGTTTATTATGTAACTCCTGTTTCGAGTTACTAATCTTAGCAACCGAACAAGTATCAAATACTCAGGGGCTATTATAAACACTAGAGACACCTGTATATCAAATATACTCTTGTTCACTTTGCCATCCTTCTTATCCACCAAATATTTAGGGCATTTTTGCTTCTAGTGACCATTTCCTTTGCAGTGTAAGCACTCAGTTTCAGGCTTTGGTCCAGCTTTGGTCTTCTTCACGGGAGTGACAACTTGTTTGCCATTCTTCTTGAAGTTTCCCTTTCTTTCCCTTTGCCCTTTTCTTGAAACTAGTGGTCTTGTCAATCATCAACACTTGATGCTCTTTCTTGATTTCTACCTTCGTCGATTTCAACATCACGAAGAGCTCGGGAATCGTTTTCGTCATCCCTTGCATACTATAGTTCATCACGAAGTTCTAGTAACTTAGTGATGGTGACTAGAGAATTCTGTCAATCACTATCTTATCTGGAAGATTAACTCCCACTTGATTCAAGCGATTGAATTACCCACACAATCTGAGCACATGCTCACTAGTTGAGCGATTCTCCTCCATCATTTAGCTTTAGAACTTGTTGGAGACTTCATATCTCTCAATTCGGGTATTAACTTCAACTCCTGGAACATCTCATATTGTCCATGACGTTCAAAACGTCTTTGAAGTCCCGATTCTAAGCCGTTAAGCATGGTGCACTAAACTATCAAGTAGTCATCATATTGAGCTAGCTAGACGTTCATGACGTCTGCATCTGCTCCTGCAATAGGTCTGTCACCTAGCGGTGCATTAAGGACATAATACTTCTGTGCAGCAATGAGGATAAACCTCAGATCACGGATCCAATCCACATCATTGCTACTAACATCTTTCAACACAGTTTTCTCTAGGAACATATCAAAATAAACATATGAAAGCAACAACGCAAGCTATTGATCTACAACATAATTTGCAAAATACTACCAGGACTAAGTTCATGATAAATTTAAGTTCAATTAATCATATTACTAAAGAACTCCCACTTAGATAGACATCCCTCTAATCCTCTAAGTGATTACGTGATCCATATCAACTACACCATGTCTGATCATCACGTGAGATGGAGTAGTTTCAAGGGTGAACATCACTATGTTGATCATCTCTACTATATGATTCACGTTCGACCTTTCGGTCTCCGTGTTCTGAGGCCATATCTGTATATGCTAGGCTCATCAAGTATGACCTGAGTATTCCGCGTGTGCAACTGTTTTGCACCCGTTGTATTTGAACGTAGAGCCTATCACACCCGATCATCACGTGGTGTCTCAGCACGAAGAACTTTCGCAACGGTGCATACTCAGGGAGAACACTTCTTGATTATTAGTGAGAGATCATCTTAAAATACTACCGTCAATCAAAGCAAGATAAGATGCATAAATGATAAACATCACATGCAATCAATATAAGTGGTATGATATGGCCATTATCATCTTGTGCTTGTGATCTCCATCTTCAAAGCACCGTCGTGATCAGCATCGTCACCGGCACAACACCTTGATCTCCATCGTAGCATCGTTGCCGTTTACGCCATCTATTGCTTCTACGACTATCGCTACCGCTTAGTGATAAAGTAAAGCAATTACAGGGTCTTTGCATTTCAGACAATAAAGCGACAACCATATGGCTCCTGCCAGTTGCCGATAACTTCGGTTACAAAACATGATCATCTCATACAATAAAATATAGCATCACGTCTTGACCATATCACATCACAACATGCCCTGCAAAAACAAGTTAGACGTCCTCTACTTTGTTGTTGCAAATTTTACGTGGCTGCTACGGGCTTAGCATGAACCGTTCTTACCTACGCATCAAAACCACAACGATAGTTCATCAAGTTAGTGTTGTTTTAACCTTCGCAAGGACCGGGCATAGTCACACTACCCGCCAGCCACCTTTAAGCACGAGTGCTCGTAACGGTGAAACCAGTCTCGCGTAAGCGTACGCGTAATGTCGGTCCGGGCCGCTTCATCTCACAATACCGTCGAACCAAAGTATGACATCTTTGGTAAGCAAGATGACTTGTATCGCCCACAACTCACTTGTGTTCTACTCGTGCATATAACATCAACACATAAAACCTAGGCTCGGATGCCACTGTTGGGGAACGTAGTAATTTCAAAATTTTCCTACGCACACGCAAGATCACGGTGATGGCATAGAAATGACAGGGGAGAGTGTTCGTCCACGTACCCTTGTAGACCGTAAGCGGAAGTGTTATGACAACACAGTTGATGTAGTCGTACGTCTTCACGATCCGACCGATCCAAGTACCGAACGTACGGCACCTCCGAGTTCAGCACACGTTCAGATCGATGATGATCCCCAGACTCCGATCCAGCAAAGTGTCGGGGATGAGTTCCGTCAGCACGACGGCGTGGTGACGATGATGATGTTCTACCGGCGCAGGGCTTCGCCTAAACTCCGCGACGATATGACCGAGGTGGAATATGGTGGAGGGGCACCTGACACGGCTAAGGAACGATCCGTAGATCAACTTGTGTGTCTATGGGTGCCCCCGCCCGTATATAAAGGAGCAAGGGGAGGCCGGCCGGCCCTTGAGGGCGCCAAGGAGGAGGACTCCTCCTCCTAGTAGGATGGGACTCCTCCTTTCCTACTCCTACTAGGAGGGAAAGGAAGGGGAGAGGGAAAGGAAGAGGCGGCGCCCCCCCCTCCTAGTCCAATTCGGACCCGGAGGAAGGGGGCGCGACCACCCCGGCCGCTGAGGAGGCTGGACTAGGGGTGTCCGGACAGCTGGACAATCATCGTCACCGGACTCCAAGACTACGAAGATACAAGATTGAAGACTCCGTCCCGTGTCCCGATGGGACTTTCCTTGGCGTGGAAGGCAAGCTTGGCGACACGGATATGTAGATCTCCTACCATTGTAACCGACTCTGTGTAACCCTAGCCCTCTCCGGTGTCTATATAAACCGGAGGGTTTTAGTCCGTAGGACACAACAACCATTACAACAATCATACCATAGGCTAGCTTCTAGGGTTTAGCCTCCTTGATCTCGTGGTTGATCCACTCTTGTAATACACATCATCAATATTAATCAAGCGGGGACGTAGGGTTTTACCTCCATCAAGAGGGCCCGAACACGGGTAAAACATCATGTCCCTTGTCTCCTATTACCATCCGCCTAGACGCACAGTTCGGGACCCCTACCGAGATCCGCCGGTTTGACACCGACATTGGTGCTTTCATTGAGAGTTCCTCTGTGCCGTCACCGATAGGAAGGATGCCTCCTCCCGTCTTCAAGGACGGTATTTTCGCCAAAGGGGCCTTGGCCGCCGGCCAAACTATCCAGCTAGGTGGTTTTCTTATGACCGCCTATCCGGCCGCCGCTTCGACAATGACCTCTCAAGTCGTCAAGAGCAATCTTCACGTCAGCTCAGAATTCACCGAGCGGCTTGATCCAATAGAGCTCTCGTCCGTAAACGAGCTCTTGGATCGCATCGCCGCCCTGGGAGTCGCTACAGACTACAATCAGATTGGGCTTAAAACTGATCTGAGAGAGATTAACTCTCCCCTGGTCACCCACCACGTTGCAGTGGTAGAGGAACAATGCGGCGACTCTTCTCCTGTATTGAAAACTAGTCATGTCTGGGCTGCCAAACCCTCCATGCCGAATTCCCGCGGAGGGAAGGATATCGATCAAGCACTGAATTTAAAGCCAGGCATCGTACCGGACTCGTTGGACAACGTCCAACAATCCAAGCTTCCAAATTTGGAAACTTCTCGGCCTTTGAGCCTTGAGATGGGTAGGGTTCCGGACTTAATTCCACCCGCCCGCCCAGACATATGCGATCTATCTCTAATCCAGCAAGAGCCCGCTGAAACAGTACATCATTACTGGGCTAGATTCCTCCTGGTTATGGAAAGGATAAAGGACTGCCGAGAGGAAAACGCAATCTCAATCTTTTGCAATAATTGCACGGACGAGGGACTCCTGAACGCCGTCAGCCGTCGTGAAATTACACGCTTCGCCGACCTGGCGTCCATAGTACAAAAGTACTGTGCGATGGAGAGTTTCCGGAAAACCGAAAATAAGTTCTGGGACAATCCGGCCCCAACCCTAGTCCGCAACAAAAGGGTGCATTACACTCAGGCACCAGATACAAAAACCAAAAGCAAAAACCGCATGAAGGGCATGGAACCGTACTGGAGGGGTGGCTTAGCGGACCCTGTAAAATTCACAGTACAGAGGGCGCCACCCCAACACATAGCCTTCGAGCATGTTGGATATTACGGCAGGTGGCCAAAAGTGGCCGGAAAACCACTCCAACAATACCGATACGGTATCAACAGTCTTCGAGACCTTCGCATCAAATAATATGCGGAAACAAACAATCTGGAGCCTTGCCGAAGTCTACCAAGTAGCAACAACGAATCCATGGAGCGACATAGCCATCACCTTCAACGCCAACGACGAACCTAAATTACGAACAGCCCGAGCACCAACCGCACTGGTACTTAGTCCAACAGTGGACGGCTTTCGACTTACAAAGGTCCTCATGGATGGCGGCAGCGGATTAAACCTCATCTACGAGGAAACTCTTCAAAAAATGGAAATAGACTGGAGCCGCATTGAGCGAAGCTGCACAACCTTCAGAGGAATAATCCCTAGCCGGGAAGCGCGCTGCACCGGAAAAATCACACTCGATGTGGTGTTCGGCTCGCCGGACAATTACAGATCCGAAGAAGTCACGTTCCAAGTGGCCCCGTTCAACAGCGGATATCACACTATATTAGGACGAGAGGCATTCACAATTTTTCAAGCCGTACCCCATTACGGGTACATGAAGCTCAAAATGCCTGGGCCCAGCGGAATAATCACTCTCGTTAGTGATCCAGACATAGCACTCCGCGCCGAGAACAAGACAGCCGCATTAGCCCTAGAGGCACTATCCGAAGCCCTAGCGGCAGAAGAACTTACCACGCTACGCTCTACTGTGAATAGAGACGATGTGATACTCGATAAGAGATCCAAGTCCACCTCCTTTAAACCAGCGGACGAAATAATAAAATTCTAGGTCCACCCAACGGACCCGACAAAGATGGCTTCCATCGGGGCACAATTGAACCCTGATGTAGACGCTGCACTGCGAGAATTCCTTCGGGAAAATTGGGACATTTTCGCCTGGCACCCTTCGGATATGGCCGAAATCCCACGCAGATTGGCAGAACACAGCCTAAATATCCTAAAAGGATTCAAGCCAGTCAAACAGGCTCTTCGACGATTTTCCGAACCCAAAAGAAAGGCAATGGGAGAAGACCTAGCCAAACTATTGGAGGCCGGATTCATCAGAGATATCAAACATTCGGATTGGCTAGCAAACCTGGTAATGGTACCAAAGAAGGACAAATCCTGGCACCTATGTGTCGATTTTAAAGACCTCAACAAGGCCTGCCCAAAGGATCCCTTCCCCCTCCCCCGCATCGACCAGATAATCGATGCTACCGCAGGACACGATTCACTGTGCTTCCTCGACGCCTACTCCGGCTACCATCAAATCAAGATGGCGGAAGCAGACCAAGCCACAACGGCATTCATCACTCCATATGGACCATTCTGCTTCAACACGATGCCCTTTGGACTTAAAAACGCTGGCGCAACATATCAGCGCATGATTCAAACATGTCTGGCCACCTAGATCGGCAAAACAGTGGAGGCATACGTAGACGACGTAGTCATCAAAACCAAACACGTCGAAACTCTAGTAGATGACTTGAGGCTCACATTCGACAACCTCAGAGCTTACGACATCAAGCTGAATCCGCAAAAATTCGTTTTCGGCGTACCAGCCGGAAAGCTCATGGGCTTCATTGTATCCGGTAGAGGAATTGAAGCAAACCCAGCCAAGATCCGAGCTCTATCACAGCTAGATATTCCAAAAGACCTCAAACAAATACAAAAATTGACTAGATGCGTGGAGGCTCTAAGCCGCTTTATCTCCCGTCTAGGAGAAAAGGCATTGCCCCTCTATCGCCTCCTTAGGCGCACCGAACACTTCGAGTGGACGGATGCTGCCACTTGGGACTCGAAGAAATAAAAGCCATATTGGCAACAACGGTCCGGCTACGCCCAATTCGGGCGAACCAATGTTGTTATACATCGCGCAACACATCAAGTTGTAGCGCGGTACTCGTCTTCGAACGAGAGACGTAAGGGCATAAATTCCCTTATCAAAAACCGATGTACTACGATCCCTGTGTTAACCCCCGCAAGTCCGTTACCGCACTATCAAAAGATAGCGATCACGGTGTTCATGGCATCTCGGAAGCTCCGACACTACTTTCAAGAGTGTTCGATAATAGTGGCCTCCGAAGTACCCCTCGATGATATTATAAACAACCGCGACGCGACGGGCAGGATTGCAAAATGGGCCATTGAGCTCTTACCATTCGATATAACTTACAAACCTCGGCGAGCTATAAAGTCACAAGTTTTGGCTGACTTTGTCGCTGAATGGACCGAAGCCGAGCTCCCTAAAGAGTATGGCGCATACTCCCATTGGATTATGCACTTCGACGGCTCTAAAATGTTGGCCGGATTGGGGGCTGGCATCGTATTGACGTCCCCAACCGGGGACACGGTCCAATACGTACTTTAGATAATGTACACGGACTCCAACAACGCAGCCGAATACGAGGCCCTTTTACATGGCCTCCGGATGGCAATCTCCATGGGCATTCAACGCCTAGAGGTGCACGGGGACTCCAACCTTGCAATAATCCCAAATAAATGGAGACTTTGATGCCAAGGATCCGAAAATGGCAGCATATCGCAACGCTGTCCTAAAAATGTCAGCTCGGTTTGAAGGACTTGAATTCCATCACGTAGCCCGGGATAATAACCAAGCAGCCGACATATTGGCACGCATTGGCGCAAAACGTGACGCTGTCCCTCCAAACATCTTCCTGGAACGGCTCTTTAAGCCATCCGTACTATGGGAAGAGGAGTCCGGAAATAACAAACCGGAAGCAGCCGCACCAACCGACACAGAGCAACCTGACATAACCATCGATTCAGCCAAAATAACACCTTCAGCCCACGACATAATGGTAGTAATCGCCCCGTGGACAGAACCATTCCTAGCCTACTTTCTTAGGCAGGAACTTCCCGAAGACCAAAATGAGGCCTGCTGCATAGTCCGGCGATCTAAAGCCTACAAGGTCCATGAGGGAGAACTTTATAAGAAAAGCACAACCGTAGTCCTTCAAAGGTGTATCTCCGAAGAGGAAGGGCGAAACCTTCTGGCTGAAACTCATGCCGGACTAGGCGGACACCACGCAGCAGCTCGGGCCCTTGTAGGAAAGGCATTCCATACAGGATTTTATTGGCCGACGGCCCGGGCAGATGCTCGGGACTTAGTCCAAAGATGCGTCGGTTGTCGACTCTTTGCTAATCGAGCCATATGCCACCCACGCCCTCAAAACTATACCCATTACCTGGCCGTTCGAGGTCTGGGGGCTTGACATGGTCGGACCCCTTAAAGGGTGAACCCACAAGCAAAGGTACCTATTGGTCATGGTGGATAAATTCACCAAATGGATAGAGACCAAGCCAAGAAAACGGCGAGCCGGACCAGTGATAGACTTTATCTCGGGGTAGTACACCATTATGGTGTCCCCACAAGATCATCACCGACAACGGCACGAACTTCACGGTCGACGAGGTTAAATCATGGTGCAAAAATATGGGCATTAAGCTCGATTACGCTTCAGTCTATCATCCTCAAACCAACGGTCAAGTGGAACGAGCGAACGGTCTAATAATGAGCGGCATCAAACCCAGACTAGTACGGTCACTTACGAAATCTGACACCCACTGGGTAGAGGAGCTAGACTCCGTACTCTGGGGGCTGCGGACAACGCCCAACCGTACTACCGGATTTACACCATTCTTTATGGTATATGGCGCAGAGGCAGTTCTGCCCTGTGACATCATTCATGACTCACCTCGAGTGTGCATGTACGAAGAAAGAGAAGCCGAGCTGGATCGGCAGGACAGCTTGGACACATTGGAGGAAGAGCGCGACGTCGCCAAGGCTCGTTCCGCATTCTATCAGTATCAGGCTCGAAGATATCAAAGCAGAGAAGTACGGGCCAAGACTTACAACATTGGCGAACTAGTTCTACGCCTGCCGGACAAGAAAAAGGACAAACTCAAGCCCAAATGGGAGGGCCCTTTCATCATCGATCAAGTCCTGACCGGCGGAGCGTACCGCCTACGAAATGCGTCGGACAACCGGCTCGAGCCGAACCCATGGAACGCAGCCCGCCTCCGAAGATTCTATGCCTAGCGCCGGACTAAGAGTTTGTCCCCTTCCCCCGTCCAAACTTTTACATTGCAGCTGTCTTTTGTTCTCTTTCTTCTCTCAACACTTTTTCTAAAAAGCCCTTAAAGGCCTACTTGCGCATTGTTCGCATTCACTTGATGTGCCATCCGCACTCATTATACCTAGGGGCTTCTTTACCGGAAGCTTAATTATAAGGGCTTCATGCCCAGCACATGTGTCAAGCTTCCACATGTACCTTTTATTCACCATTATATGCATCGATATGACTTAAGTTTTGGCCAAGCTGGGTTGTTGGCTCTGTGCTTACCCCACGTTCCCGATTGTTCAGCTAGGAGGTAAAGGAGCACCTCTCGATTATTGTTATCGCGGGTCACTTGGACGTGTACCTCAGACTGGGTGAAGCCAAAAGCTAACATTCTTAAGGGAATATTCGGTCGGTGATTTGAAAGATGATTTTTAACCTACTTATTTATCTGCCCCCAGATGTTTTTCTGCTTTTTTCACAGTCCAGACATGCACTTTAGGGCATGCCTTCCAGGGAAAGGAACCCTTAATGAAACTATTCTCCCTGGAAGATGTTTCTTACTAACCATGTAATATAACATAACTAGTTGGGCACTTGTCTGATAAAGCACTAATGACCCCTACGCCTGGTCTCCATGCATACCCCGGTTGTTTCTTAACCGAGAAGGTATTCGGACACACTCCGGACTCTAGGGTCCCAAGGTTGAAGCGAAAAGGTCGGCAAGGACAAACGATCTACAATCCGGCTAGAAGGCATTTCACATGTCATTTTAAAATACATTGTCAAATCTACTGACTGTATTCCTCCTCAATCCCGTCTAAAAGGCTGTCTAATTTACAGTCCCGTTGAGAAAATTTAGCAGCCAACTCTACTTGGTCGTATACTAAACTCACAGGGATCTCCTTCCCATCAGGCCCCACAGGTCCGACCTCGGCCATGTGGTTGGGATCCGCCTTCTTGTACCGTGTCTTCACCATGGCCCAAGCCTCCCTGGCACCTTGGCGGCAGGCCGAAATCTTCCATAAACGGAAGCGCTGCCGCACTCCCTGAAGCTTCTCCGCAAGCTCCCCAAGGCCCTCGGGTAGGGAGAGGGCTGGCCATAAAGCCTGGACGACGCCGCTCATTGCCTGCCGAACTCGTTCGAGCAGCTGCAACAGCTCGGGAAGTTGATCACCCGCTGATACGGGCATCTCCTCCGCAGGGCGACTTGTGAGTATACCTACAAGACATATTTTGTCAATTGACTTCCTCGCCGAACTCTTCTTTTCAAAGGAGTCCGCTCAAGCACTTACTATAGATGCCGCGACGAACACTACTAGAAAAACCCCTACTAATGGCGCACCTAATATGGCCATTAATGGCGCATCTGTGGTGCGCCATTAATAGCACGCCATTAGTAATTTTTACTAATGGCGCACCACAGTGCGCCATTAGTATATAGAGATATTAATGGCGCACCGCAGGTGCGCCATTAGTATAGGCCAGGGTGCGCCATTAGTATGCCTCCCAGGGGCCATGTATACCCAGGTGCTTTGGCATACTAATGGTGCACTACCACAGGATGCACCATTAGTAACCGCGGCATACTAATGGCGCACTATCCATTGATGCGCCATTAGTATGCACTGTCATACTAATGGCGCACTGTCATGTGATGCGCCATTAGTATGAATATTAGGTTTTTTTATTTTTTGTTTTCTGTTTTTTGCACAGGTTACAAAATGTATAATTTGACAAAATATAGACAGCACACATCAACAACAGATTCATCGAATACAATAGAAGATTAGTCTTTGAATACAATTCATCATATTAGTCTCCGAATACAATTCATCATATTAGTCTCCGAATTGAAAAGACCGAACAAAGATAGAACATTATATTACAAGTCTCGAGACCGCGAGTAGCGAGTTTGTCTTCACATTACAAGTCGATATCGATCATCTAAACTACCATCACATAGAAGAGAGCTGCGGTCGTCACGATGAGCATCATCACGATGAAACTCGTCTTCATCCGGTTCCTCCAACGCCCCTCCCTCTCCGCTAGATAGCGGCGATCTCGATTCGCCTCGCCCTAGTGGTGTACCTTTGTAATTGTTACCACTGAATCGGTGAACCTGTCTCCAACACTCCTCCCAGTCATCGTAGACTCCGGGAACCTTACCCTTGTACACGACATACATCGGCATCGCTATGCACTAGCCAAACGAAACGTTAGTACCAATTCACAGACAATACATAAGCAATATATAAGTATGCAACAGAATGATCGGAAGAGAAAAGCAAGACATTAATAGCATCGATTACATCTAAGTTGAACGACTCTCGAAACCAAAGAGACATACTACAAGTTCATTAAAGTTTAATTACAACATGAGCCAATCGATGTTTCAGAACTAGACACATCATCACTGCTTTTGACTCGACTCAAGGGACCGGAGCGTGGATGAAGCCGCCGTCTATCGTGGGAGTCATGAAATAACGGTCGTTGTCAGCCTGCATTTGTAGCATTGTGCCGATGTCACTGTTGGACGGTTGATTGTTGAGGTAGAACTGCCCCGAGGTACGAAGGACATCTTGATGGATGATTTCCGCAAACTCCGACTGGATGCGAAAGAATTCTTGTCGGAGGTCCGCGTCCTGGATTGCCGACACGCTCTTTGCCCAATCTTTGAGTTTACTCGGTAGCAGAAGTTGATGATGGTCCCGTACGATCGCCCGCATGTGATGGTTGGCGTAGTAGGCACCCTTCTGACTGCCAGGCGGCTGCTTGACGCAGCAGAACGTCGTATTGTGGGAGAACACATGCTTGCCGTACTTACGATTAGGCTTGGTGAAGGTGCCTCTAGATTTGGCGTAGCCGGGGAGAACATCATCAAGAACCTTCTTGACAACTGACGGTCCGGGTCGAAATACGTGGCCATGGAATATTTGGGGCTTAGGAGGATGAGCGTGCAACATGTGTCACTGCAGAAAACACGGAATGTTAAAAGAAAAACGATCGAAATGTAAGAATTCATATGTTACGGGCCGGTTGAGGGGATGACTTACTCGGGAAAGTAAGGCACGAGGAAGTTATCCTTATCTTGGTGTGCCAGAATGACGCCTTCGAGGTAAGAACTCGCGACTTGCCGGTCCCCAGCGCTGCCCAAGATCTTGGCATGCATGTAGAAGGGGTCGACTATCACGATGTCCGGGGTCTTGTCGCGAATGATCCGCATCTCCATACTCAGCGAAAATAGCCGAACGAAGGTGTAGTGCAGCGGATGGAGGTTCAACATAGCGTGGATCTCATCAAAACGCAGGACGATCGTACGCCCGATGGAGTTATCCACAAAGCCCTTGCCCTCGGCACCTTGGCGCGAAAACCGGTATGCCACATCCTTATCTCGAGACGCCGCTTCTCCAAAGCAAGAACAACATCATGCAGACTCCAAGATAGCACGGTTGCAGCATTGAGCATATTTGTCGGTAGCATCGCCCTACCCGCCACATGCACCTCCTCGAGATATCTGCGGTGAAGGTGGCCCGCCCCGACCACGGATCGCACTCGGTGCCGGCTGGCTCGCACCCTTCTTAGTCTTTATTTTTGCGTGCCTTCTTCTTCTCTGTAATGGGACCGAGTTCGCTCACAGCCCGCCTTCTTGAGTGTGTTGGGGCTGATAATTTCGCACCTCGCCTATCTCGAGGCTCGGTGAAGTCGGCGGTGAGGCGTCTCTCGAGAGCTGAACGCCAGACGGTGCCTGTTACAACTTGGCTTCTCCATGGTACCAGCTAGATCGCACACGTCTTTTGTTGGGTTTGGTTCTTGAGAAGGAGGCCCCATGAAGTCGCCATCGTACCCATGATCGGCAAAGTACTGATCGACGTTGCCAAATGTATCATCTCGTCGTCGTCGTCGTTCTGATCCTGTGCCATATGCATGTTTGGATCCAGTGGCATAGGGATGTCCGGCACCGTTACGGCGGTCTTGCCATGGGGCCGACTTGGCGCTGGCACGACTGGCGGTGTTGTCTTTGGGGTGGTGTCCCCCGCCCCCAAACGAATCTGGCTCTTCGGCCAAACCAGGGGCCAGCTCAGGCAGGCGCTGAGGGTCATCACGTCTTCATCGTCGGCCCCGACGGGTCGAATCGGAGGTAACAAGTCATCGCAGCCTGGCAGCACCCGAACCAGTTGAACCCTAAACAAGTTGGGTGGCATCTGGGTACCGTGGAACAAGGGGTTGCCCGGTTGAACGATTTTGCCCTTGGCGACATCGACCAACTCGTTGTTCACGAAGTGGAGGAGAGTGCACGGAACGTCGGCGGCGCCTGCGAACATGTAGGGCATCGAGGATGCCCGGTCAAAGGCAAGGAGATGAAGTCCTCGGCGAGAGAGGCTTAATCGATTACCGTGATGATGGCGTCGAGCTCGGCTAATGTCGACGCACCGCCAACGGCGGGCGTGCAGTTGACGGAGGGGCCGCTTGCTGCAGAGGTGCCGGCCGGCGTACACCCGGGTGCATTAAGCTCCCGTGCCGGCGTCGGAGACACCAATGCCGCCTCCGCCGGAGGCACCAATGGCCCCGCCATCGCATTATGCGAGTTGCTGGCCGTGAAGCTAGGAATCGGGGGCGGCCCCTGTTGGCCGCCCGCAATCCACGCACTCAACCCCGAGATCAAGGTAGGCACAATGGCGGTGATCGTCGCTCCGAGTCGTTGTTCCACTTGCTCTTGGACAATCTCCGGAATCCGTGCCACCTGTTCCTTTTGTTCTTGAACCTCTCGCGCCTGGCTTTCCGAGCTGGTCTTTTTCTCCTTCCGCACACCAGCGGTATAGTATGACCCCCATTTTGTCGACAAGCCTTTGCCGGCCACACGACCAGCTGACGTCGGCTTACTGAGCTTATCCTTCTTCTTCATTACATTCAACGCCCTATTTAGAGTGGTGTCCCAAGGGTTGCTCTTAGTCGACCCAGCGCATCGCTTTGATGCGCTGCGGAAGGAATGTGAACCATTTAGAAATTTGGCTTCATTAATTAGAATGCAACCATATGGAGCTAATTGCGCGGGGGTGTATTCCTTACCAGAACAAGCTCAAGCTGCCTGGTCTTCGGATCCGTGGTAAGCTCCTTTGTTTTCGGGTCCTTCTTGTACCGGGCCCTGCCAAAGTTCCTGGTCTGCTTGTTACCGCTGTATTTCTCGAAGAGGGGCGGTAGGCCTTGCTCGGCACGGTCCGCCTCCTCCTTGACCCATATAGGCTCCGCCACTCTGTAACCGCCGGGACCGAGTGTGTGTTCCCCTATGTTCAGCTCCCGCATTTGTTTCCCCCACTCACTTGATTGGGAGCTTGCGGTACTCGAGCAATTGATCTTGAAGTCGTTGTAGTCATCTTCGGTGATCGAAGGATTTTTCTCCTTGATCTTCTGATAACTCTCACCTTTCTCGATCATTTTCTTCACATTGCTTTTCCAAGTAAGCGGGGCCTTGCTCATCTTCGTGAGGGCAGCATTGTTCACTTTATTCCCTTTGAGGCTTGTGTTTGCAAATTCAGCGGGAACTTGTATCGTTCGTGCAGCTTCGTGAAGAGGAGGTGGCGCAAATTCCCTCGGTCAGGATGCCTCAGGTTCTCGGTGTTGATCGAGACGGTGCTCGGACAATGCACCGAGCTGAAGCGAGTACCCTTGACTATTCGCTCAGCGCCGTTGGATACCCGTTGGAGTCCACTTCAAGAACTTCCTCCTTGAGGGTGAGGAGCACGATCGGGCGCCGGTCCTTCCGCTGCCTCTTGGTTGGCTGCCATCTATGCGGGCGCCGCCATCATCAGTGGTGGCATCCTCGGCGGTACCATCAGTGGTGGCATCAGTGTGATCATCCTCGGCGGCACCATCAGTGGTCTCAGGATCGGTGGGGAAGGCGGCGGCCTCATACAAGTGAGGTTGTTCCTCCATCTCTGGGACAGCTCCTGAATGCCTTGCCGCCCAACCCCGGCCTCATCGTTGTGGGCCATGTTTCTCTCTAAATAGAAACAAAGTTTGGTCAAAAGTTGGTTATTGTCAAGGAACAAGATCTCTAAGTTGACCAAATAACCTAATTCTCGAGGAATGTCGCCAAAAGTTGGTTATTGTCAAGGAACAATTGAGAGATGTTTGTGATATTGCCTAGGTGTTTTGGGATAGAACACATTGTTAGTGTGTTGTTGCTAAGGTCCAAGTCCACGTTCTCGTGGTAACCTAGTTCTTGAGGGTGTGTCTAGAAAGTTCACTCTTCTTTTTAGAAGACAAGCGTCTGAAATGGTATTGCCTTTCCTTAATTTGTACTATTTTTTCATTGTGTTGAATACTTATGTGGGTGATCAGATATCTGTAATTACTTTTTACTACACCGCAGGTGTTCAAACACGTGGAGAGGATAAACGCTAGCAGGCTGATCATTGCATATCATTCATAACCATGAATGAAGGCTCAATGGACCAAGGAAAGAAAACCTACACAAACACAAGGATGACTATTGGAGACACTCAGGCTGCTGCTTTGTGTTGATTGTTGAAGCTAGGGAATGTCCATTATATATAGATGCAGAGAAGCTTGGCCGTGGTGAAGGTCAACCCTATATTTTAATTGGAGGGCCAAGAGATAAGCTAAGCTGCAAATTATGAATCTGCGTCGAAAATTGCACCACATTCAAACATAGGGCGGGAGACGCCTACCCTAATGAATATGTTATTCTCACAGCTCATCACTTGCTGAACTTGTAAATCATTTCCGTGAAAACAATCAAATGGTTTTCAGCGACAAGTGATACAAGGAACTAAACTGGGTTTCAGCTCTACATGGGCCAGAGTGGACTTGAGCAAATGTGGACTTGAGCAAATGTGTGTATGTTTTATTTGGTTGAGAATCGGGCACCTTCTAGGTCAAGAAAATTGGGCATGACCTTTGCTAATTTTCTTGACCTAGGAGTGCCCCATTCTCAACGAAACGAAATTAATCAATGTTTCAGGAGAAAGGGGTTATTTTAGAAGATCACAAGTAGCAGCGGCATCACTTGACAAAATCACAACTAGCAGCAACAACTTGCGAGATAGCAGCATGACATCACTTGACAAGTAGTACAGCAGGCAGAAGCATGCATGCACCGGTCCATGGCACAAAGTCCATGACCCGAGCGAGCACTTTACTAAAAATGTAGAAGAAAAAAGGCATGCATGCATTTGGTTGTAGCAAATCATCATTCGAATCAAAACAACAATTAGGACAGGAAATTATGACACACTACGAAGAAAAAATGATTTGTGTAATCTGGTTGGTACTCTTACAGTTGCATAAATTGAAAAAATTTTGATCTGTGTGATCTGGGTTACAGTATCAGCAACCTTGCATTTCATTTTATACAAAGGAGCTCACAAAGGCCATGTCATGCTTGGCAATATTTGTTCTTGAAACTAAATGAACATTTTCTTGGTAGTGTCTTGATAGTGTAATCTAGCTATTGTCTTGATATTTACATTTCTTTGAACATTTTCTTGTCAATAAAAATGATGTACTTGCTGCTTTCAGTTAATTCAAATTAGCTAAAACCTTTTCTTGTCAAATAGTGCTAATGTTTACTCTATGAAATAAACTACTCCTCCTCTCTTCTCTTCTTGATTAATTAGGAATAGTTTTAGAGGTAACTAAGCTGAAACTATTTATCATGTTGACAACAGTAGCATGTGGACCTATCATGGTGATTTCATATCAAAATAGAGGAGTACTCTGTTCATTTGGAGAACTCATACAACAATTGTTATGCATCAAACTTGGGATCAACAGTAGCATGTGACAAACAAATTATACATCAGGAATAAAGCATCAACTTTGTCAAGCGTATGAAATTGCTTAGGTTCAACAGAAAACAAAAATGCCCTGTCAATTTTCAATGCCCTGTTTAATTGACCGAACAAGTGTTTTTATAGGCATAATACAGCAGCACAGCCCCATAATGATACCAGCAGAAAATAGAAGTGACATGTTGCTGTGCAGAATTAGTCATGCATAGGTGTTTCGCATACAGAGGGGAGTTCTTGATTAGTTAAGAAAAGCTCAAATTTCAGGAAAGTTAATCCATATTTCCAGAAAGTAAATTCAGATGCAAAATGAGTACATAGGTGCCGAGGGGAGGAGAGGAGGAGAATTCAGATGCAAAATTCAAATGCAAAGCTCACCTTAGCAAAGAGCTTGGATTCAATGGAGCTTGGAGGGAGGAGGCGGTGCCGAGGCCGTGCGGGAAATGACCCGGCGCTGCTGGTTTCTCCTCCTCTCCTCCTCGAGAGGAGTGTGGCGGCTCTTGCAATGGAGAAGGGGCTAGGGTTAGGATGGATAGAAGCAAGCAGCCGAGGGGGGAAGGGGCAGCTCACTTGGCTTGGCGTCGAGGGAGAGGAGGAGCCACTCTGCTTGCTTGGCGTCGAAGGGGAGGAGGAGCCGCTCTGCTTGCCTGGCGTCGAGGGGGTGGAGAAGCCCCTCTGCTTGCATCGAGGTGGTGGTTGGAGACGTCGGGCGTCGAGGCGCAGGGGCGCAGGGGCAAGGGGCAGCGTCGAGGCGTCGGGGCAAGGGCGGCGCCGAGGCGGCAGGCAGCGTCAGGCGGCCGAGGCGGCGCAGGCAGCGTCGGGAGAGGAGAGAGAAGGGATCGAGGAGAGAGAGGGATCGATAGGTTTGGGCCGGGAGGAAGTATGGATGGTGGGCGGCACAATACTAATGGCGCACCACCCTCGGGCGCCATAAGTACATCCATGCTAATGGCGCACCTCACCACAGTGCGCCATTAGTATTTTGCTCGAGCCAACAGGTTATCTACCACCGAGCTGATCCACATCAAGTCCCTCTACTAGCTCAAGCTGGTCAAGAGCCAGGTTCTCACACTAGGAGGTCTGGGTTCGATTCCTGTGCTCCACAATTTTTTATGCATTTAAAATGTTGTTTGATACTTATTTGTGTTTAAATATGTTCAAACTTGTTTAAATCATATCGATAATATTTTTTATAAGACAGTAATAATTTTTTAAAAATATCATCAAACAGTAATGCCGGTGGAGCGGGGAGGTGCGGGGTGCAGGGGGTCGGTGGTGGCGGTTGAGTAGTGGAGGGTGCGGGGGTCGGCGGCGGTTGAGTAGGGAATTGAGGTGCGGGGGTGTGGCGCGGCCGTGGACTGGGGTGCTTCGGCGAGGGGACGGCGGATCTGGCGAGGTGGGATAGCGATCGAGATGGAGGGATCGAGATCGAGTGTCCATGAAATTTAAAATATTCATGATAGTTCAAAACTGCCGATGAAATACAATCGAGAAATGAAGGTTACGATTTAAATACAATCGATCTTAGCTAGCTATTTGTTCACAATCTTCTTGCCCTTCTTTTTTGCAAATGGAGTTCTTCTGTGGAACGGACGTCCTTTAGGTAGGGTGGTCCTGCTTCTTCTTGTGGTGTATGCTGCTACTTCATCATCGTCGTCATGTTCGATCCTCGGGTCGCCGTACTTGTCGAAGTCTTGCTCATTGGCTACTCCATCCATTCCGATGATCTTCCTTTTGCCTCTCCTCACGACAACATGATTGGGCTTTGGCGGGTCGGTAATGAAGAAGCATTGGTCCACTTGGGAAGCCAGTACCCATGGCTCATTTTTCGCGGTGACGTTTATGCCCGCGATCTTGGATTTGGCCGGGTATAACCATGGTGGTGAAATACGGTCTTCTTTTATGACGTTCTTGGCCCATCGACACGGAACATCGGGACCTTCTCTCCGGCAGTAGCTCAGCTCCTAGATCTCCTCGATCCTTCCGTAGTATCTGTCCTTGTCGTTACGGTGTAGGATTCCATCGTTACCACGAGTTACGATAACCATCGCTCTTCATGTCCTTGGCCTCGGTGTAGAATGTGTAGCCGTTGATATAAATGCGCCTCATAGGTCATCAGGTTGTGCTCGGCACCCTGTGACAAGGCGAATATGAGTTGTTCTTCCGCGGAAGAATCCTCATGTAAAGGGTACGACAGAAGCTTTTGCTTGAACCAACGCGTGAAACATGAGTTGTGCTCTTTGAGTATATCTCCGTCCGTCCTCTGTTGGCCTCGGTCATTGTACGTCTTCTTAATAAAGGTTTTGTGCTCTACCACCCAAGGATCGACCACGTCTATGTGTTGTAGCGCGACTAGGTTTGCTCTTTCAAAGTCGGCGAGTCGACCGTCGAAGTCGACATGCATTTCACGGCGACCCTCACGGTGACCCCATCCGGCGAGCCCGCCGAGGTGCTGCTGACCGGCAGACCAGCGGGTTCTCGATGCCTAGATAATTCGTGCGAGGAGATGCACTCTTGATCGACAATCCCGGCTATGCTTCCTTCGGGCGTGACATGTTGCGACGTATCCTTTGATGACACCATTCATCCTTTCGAGCGGCATCATCTTTGTGCAGGAGCGTCGGCCGAGTTGGATGATATCCTCCACTATATGGACCAGCAGATGCACCATAACGTCGAAGAATGCGGGCGGAAGTACATCTCAAGCTCGCATAGTATCACCACGATCTCTTCCTGTAGCCTTCGAGTTGCCTCACGCCAATCGACTTCCGAGATGGCGTCGAAGAAGTTGCATAGGCCAAATAGCGTTTCACGGACGTGCGCGTCCATGATCCCACGGATTGCAAGCGGAAGTATCGCATCATCGGCATGTGGCGGTCGTGAGACTTCATCCCGCTGAACTTCGCTTTTGGGTCTAGGTATCGCTTATCTTCCCAGCGTAACCGAAGGAAGTTTTACTCCTAGGAGGCGGCGAAAACTGCTCGATCTCCTCGACTTAGAGTGAAGCACGCGGGAGGTAGTCATTCCGGTCTTCTTGGCCTTTTGCCTTTGCGACGACTTTACGTGTCCTGCTTCGCCTCATCATCATCATCATCATCATCATCATCATCATCATATATAGCGTGAAGCTCTGCACGATGCCCATTGATTTCAAGTCTGTCCTTGCTTTCGGCCCATCTTTGGTCCTCTCTGGCATGTTGAGCAGGGTACCAAGCAGACTCTCGCACACGTTCTTCGTGATATGCATGACATCAAGGCTGTGAGGCACACGGTGGATCTTCCAGTACGGCAAGTCCTAGAAAACAGACCTCGTTTTCCATACCTTCAGCAGTGGCTCTGGCGCCTTTCGCTTCTTTCCCGGCTCTGGCGCCTTTTGCTTCTTTCCCGGCAGTGGGCAGTCTTTCCAATTTTTCAACAGCTTGTCTATTTCCTCGCCGCTCCTCGTACACGGGCGTTTTCGGGGTTCGGTTTCACCATCAAACAGATCCTTGCGTTTCCTCCACGGGTCATCGTCGCGAAGCCACCTTTGATGTCCCATGAACACAGTTTTTGAAGACCCGGGATCTCTATCTAGTCTGGCGTCGTTGTGTCATCCATGCACCTTACGCATCCGGAAAATCCGTGGACTACCTGCCCGCAAGATATCCGTATCGAGATAGTCGTGCACCGTCGTGAGCGGTGCGGCTCTCATAGGGAAATATTCTTTCTGCGGCGTCCCATGTATTGGTGGCGTTTTCCACAGCGTGTCAAGCTCCTCTTTAGCAGCCCCAGATCTGATTGATGTCGTTCCTGGTTGTTTCGGCCCTTCAATTAGCATACTCATGTGAATGTACTTCCTCTTCATGCACAACCAGGGGAAGGTTGTACATCCACACAAACACAGGCCAGGTGCTATGTGTGCTTCTCGGCTGCCAAGCGGATTGACTCCATCGGTGCTCGCGCCAAAGCATGATGTTCCTTGGATCGTTCCCAAATTCAGGTATTGAAGTTCAACGCTTGCCACTGGCTCGCATCCTTAGGGTGACTCAGCATCTTGTCTTTTTATCTATCTCCGGATCATTTGCGCCATCTTCTCGCTTCTTCTCCTCCCTATCCGGCGTGCCAACGCAGCAGCTTTGCTACCTTAGGGTCCATGAAATACCGCTGTAGACGAGGAGTGATCGAAAGTACCACACCACTTTTCGAGGAGCTTTCTTCCTCTTCTTCTATCGAGTGACACCGCACACCGGACATATGGTAGACTCGCGTGCTCGTCCCGATAAATGATGCAATTGTTCATGCACACATGGTATTTCACGTCGCGGTAAATCCAGAGGACACACGATTTTCTTCGCCTCCTCCAAACTGGTCGGGCACTTGTTCCCCTTGGGAAGGCGTTCGTGCGTAATGACATGTTCTCGTCGAAGCATCGTTGGTCATTTTGTGTTTTACCTTCATCTCCGAGCCATGAGCGTTACTTTCAAAGCGGTATCCTCGGGCTGCATCCTTCATACAATGGAGTAACCGTGTCTAACTCAATTTGATCCATCTTGGCTTTCTCGGCGGCAACTCTTGTGTTATCCGTGCCGCTTGAGAAGCAGCTCTTGAATATGAGGGTCCTGCACCCAGCCCATCGATGGTCCGGCGTAAATGCGCTCCGCCGCATCATCATCATGTCCTACATCTTCTACATGATGATGTGTACAAGATCACCGTCGTGATCATCTCCGGGATTCTTCGTCTTTCGCCCCGAGCGCGGTGGTTGTCTTGCTGCCCTTCCTCATTTCTTGCTCGGCCCCATGGGCGACTTCGTAGTCATCTTCATCACCTTGCCATCGATAGCCATCCATGAAACCACGCAAGAGCATGTGGTCCCGCACCTGCCCGGAATCCGGGTCCGCAATAAGGCTATTCAGCTTGCATCTTCGACACGGACATCTTATCTTCGTCTCGTTCTTTTGAAGCATCTCGGCCTTCGCGGACCTCAAAAACCTATTCACGATGCCTTCGGTCATCGTGCGGACCATGGTCGCCTGCGGGGTAGAGCAAAACGATATTTTAGAACCAAGAAAAATTTGGCATGACTTTCCTAAAAATAGGACCAAAAGAATGCTTAATGCCAAAATTCTGCCAAACGGAAATGAATCAACATTCCGCAAAATATTGGCAACTATCGCATTTCAAATACGGTACACCTCCAAACACAAACACATATGCAACACCACAAACATATGCAACACCACGAACATACATAGATCTAGCTAGGCCATAAAAAGTGCATGTGCACATTGTTGTAGGGAGAACAACATAAATATAGCTTCCCCTTACTTACCCAGCAAAACAAGGTAACTTAACCACTTAATTTGAATGAATCTATGGTGGAAATGAGGTGAAAAGAGGAGGCACCGAGACAAGGAGGAGGCGGTGGAGAGAATGAAGTGGGGAGAAAGTGAGTGTGGGAGGAGAGGCTGTCCAAAATATCTTGTTGCTGCCCACTTACTAATGGCGCACCAGCAACAAATCGCCATTAGTAATTCAGGTTACTAATGGCGCACCCCGGTGGTGCGCCATTAGTAGTTTTGCAAAAAACATACTAATGGCGCACTCGCCACGGTGCGCCATTACTAGTTTGAACTAGTAATGGCGCACTGCTGTGAGTGCGCCATTAGTACTTTTGCAAATAAAGGAATAAAACAATAATAAAAAATAACTTTAGTGGCGCATTCTTCGGCTGGTGCGCCATTACTAGTTACAACTAGTAATGGCGCACCACCGATGGATGCGCCATTAGTATGTTTGGACAGCGCACTAGTTCAAAAAAATTGGTACTAATGGCGCACTGTGGGCGTGGTGCGCCATTAGTAATTCAACACTAATGGCGATCGAAGGTGGTGCGCCATTAGTATACTAATGGCGCACCACATGTGCAGTGCGCCATTAGTGTCAATTCCATCTATAGCCCTTTTCCTAGTAGTGGAAGCTGCTCGGTCTCCTTAGCGGAGCCGGACAGCTCGCCCAACACCTTTCAGCTCTTCTCCGAGCTGGGCGTGGGCATCCTGGAGCTTGTTCCTTTCTGTTGCACCCTATTCAGCACCCTCTCGCGGCCTTTGGTGGCGCATGAGTTCTTGCCTATCCGGATCTTGTCGGCGGCACACTGCAACGTCATTATTAGACTTGCGCGCACGCCGCACACCACTTATCTTTTTAAAATAATGTGTTACCAGGAGGGGTCTCTGTGTTTCCTCCTGCGGCAGCAAGTGCAGCCTCGAGTTGGGCTTTGCACTCTTGCAGCTCCTGAGACAGTTGGGCATTCTTCTCCGTAAGATCCTGCGTTTCAAGTGATCCTTAAATCAGTTAATATAACTACTTTAAGTCTCGGGGGCTACTGGCATATACAACTATTAAATTCTCTTACCCGTATGTCTTTTACATACTGCTCCGTGGCTCTGGTAAAACCATCTTGAGCAGCACGGAGGTGCGCGTCCCCTACGTTAAAGGCATTCAACGCTTCAGGGGAGAAGCACGCATCATGAAATACTGTCCGGTGGCACCTGTTGTTCATGGCGCTCTCCACCTCTGACTTGGTGGCGGACAGTCTGTCGGCATCCTCCGTTGGAGAAGTGTCCGGCTCGCGCCTTGCGCTCGCCTCCCCCTCCAGACCAGGTGCTGGAGCCTAGCTGGTAGAGGTTGGATTGGCAACATCTACACCCGCAGTCCGGCGGGCGCTTTTTCTCCTACAAAAGTCATGAGCACTCAAACGCTTCCTAGGAACGTTGCTCCAAATAATTAACTGTGCGCTATACCTTTGCGGCGACGTTTCAGTCCGCGCTGCGCTCCTCTTCCGCCTACTGGTCCAGACTGGCCTTTGTTGGTCAGCCGCCGTGGGCTCGGCTTCCTGCCTTGAAGGTGCTTCCTGCAAAACACCATCGTATGCGAAGGTCAGAAATGAGCAAGGAAGAGATAATGGTGTCGGGACTTTCGTCGCAATCACACAGGAAGCGGATCTGATCCGGGTAGTCACCGTAATGGCGACTAAAGCATTATCCATGCTGAGCTGGTGGAACACCCTATCGATTAGCTCCACCTTTATGTCCGGATCCTCTTCGGAGGCCGGATCCTGGGATCTCTCTGGATCCTCGGGTTGCGGAGCTGGACTTATCATGTCCTCCACAATCCGACGCAGTTCCTGCGTCGAAGACATAATATAAGAAGCTTAAACTTTGAAAGCATGGGTCAGGCCCTTAAAAGTGCTCGCTTACCCAACGCCGAGGGTTATTCATGGAGAACCCATTCAACGGGTTTGTCTGGAGAAAGTCCTCCTTCTCCCCTTATGCAGGCGGACGGGATCTTCACGGATCCTTGGCGAATCCGTCCTTGCGGCCATGACGGGTGGCATCGTATTCCCGTTGAAATCCCACATGGGTGGCCCTCAGATTGCGATGGCGGCACCCCGCGTAATACATGTTGCCATGACTCCAATCATGGAAAACCCGGAATGGGCCAGTAATCTTATCCGGCCCATCAAATAATGGACGCTCTTGTCTTCCTCCAGTTGGGGGCTCTGCGGGCGCCAACTAAGGCGTTTCTTCAGAGGAGCATTACTGAACTCCGGGAGGCCGATCCGAACAGGGTCCGGCAGCGGAGCGTCTTCTATGTAAAACCATTCCGAAGGCTAGTCTTCGGACGCCTTCTTAGGGGTTCCGGATGGATATCTGGTCCCGGCAATGCGCCATATTTCGGCGCCGCCCACTTGATATATGGACCCCTCGTGAGAGCGGGGTACGAGGCGGAACAACCTCTTCCACAGTGCAAAATGGGGCTCGATGCCCAGGATCTGGATTCTTGCCTCTCTTATAGGCAGATTATTTGCACAGCCAGGGGGTAAAACATAAAAGATACCCTGGCTTTTCGCATTCATGCGACGCGTGGAAGATGGCCATTATTGGGCGTGGAAGCCAAGAAGCGCAACATTGATAAGGAAGCCGGACACTGTTCGGCAAACACATGGAATTTGGAGGAGAACCCGCCTTGCAACGCCGAAGACTATATACGCGCTGGACTTATCGTCCTTGAAGCCTGGTTCGGGGGCTACTGAGGGAGTCCTGGACTAGGGGGTGTCCGGACAGCCGGACTCCAAGACTACGAAGATACAAGATTAAAGACTCTGTCCCATGTCCGGATGGGACTTTCCCTGGTGTGGAAGGCAAGCTTGGCGATACGGATATGTAGATCTCCTACCATTGTAACCAACTCTGTGTAACCCTAGCCCTCTCCGGTGTCTATATAAACCAGAGGGTTTTAGTCCGTAAGACACAACAACCATTACAACAATCATACCATAGGCTAGCTTCTAGGGTTTAGCCTCCTTGATCTCGTGGTAGATCCACTCTTGTAATACACATCATCAATATTAATCAAGCAGGACGTAGGGTTTTACCTCCATCAAGAGGGCCCAAACCTGGGTAAAACATCGTGTCCCTTGTCTCCTGTTACCATCCGCCTAGACGAACAGTTCGGGACCCCCTACCCGAGATCCGCCGGTTTTGACACCTACACCGCCCCTCTCTCTTCCCACTAAGGCCCATGTGGGCCATTAACTCTCCCGGGGGGTTCCGGTAACCCTCCGGCACTCCGGTTTTCTCCGAAAACGTCCGGAACACTTCCGGTGTCCGAATATAGTCATCCAATATATCGATCTTTACGTCTCGACCATTTCGAGACTCCTCGTCATCTCCCCGATCTCATCCGGGACACCAAACTCCTTCGGTACATCAAAACTTATAAACTCATAATAAAACTGTCATCGTAATGTTAAGCGTGCGGACCCTACAGATTTGAGAACTATGTAGACATGACCTAGAACTATTCTCTGTCAATAACCAATAGCGGAACCTGGATTCTCATATTGGCTCCTACATATTCTACGAAGATCTTTATCGGTCAAACCGCATAACAACATACGTTGTTCCCTTTGTCATCGGTATGTTACTTGCCCAAGATTCGATCGTCGGTATCCAATACCTAGTTCAATCTCGTTACCGTCAAGTCTCTTTACTCGTTATGTAATGCATCATTCCGTAACTAACTCATTAGCTACATTGCTTACAAGGCTTATAGTGATGTGAATTACCGAGAGGGCCCAGAGATACCTCTCCAACAATCGGAGTGACAAAACCTAATCTCGAAATATGCCAACCCAACATGTATCTTTGGAGACACCTGCAGTACTCCTTTATAATCACCCAGTTACGTTGTGACGTTTGGTAGCACCCAAAGTGTTCCTCCGGTAAACTGGAGTTGCATAATCTCATAGTTACAGGAACATGTATAAGTCATGAAGAAGGCAATAGCAATATACTAAATGATCAAGTGCTAGGCTAATGGAATGGGTCATGTCAATCACATCATTCTCCTAATGATGTGATCCCGTTAATCAAATGACAACACATGTCTATGGTTAGGAAACATAACCATCTTTGATTAATGAGCTAGTCAAGTAGAGGCATACTAGTGACACTATGTTTGTCTATGTATTCACACATGTATTATGTTTCCGGTTAATACAATTCTAGCAGGAATAATAAACATTTATCATGAAATAAGGAAATAAATAATAACTTTATTATTGCCTCTAGGGCATATTTCCTTCACCAATAAGGTTTGGAAATTAGACCCTTTAGCAATCCCGTTCTTGCCATCATCCAAATCACGGTGAGATCTTGGCCTAACCCCAAGAGATATACCTTGGCCACCATCTACCACGGCTTCATCCGCGAGACTAACATCCTTGAACAATGTAGTCCGATGATCTAGACCGAATACCTTCTCGAAACCTTCGGCCTCCTTCACCGTGAACCCCTCCTCATCAACTTATTCATCGGGACCTTCGTCCTCCGAATCCGATGCATAGCCACAGGAATAAGGGATGGAACGGTCCATTATCTCTTGCAAATGATATTTGTCAAGATCGCCCACATTGTTGTCATGGAGATCAACTTCATTGTCATTGTCCGGCCACTCATCATTCTCCTCTTGCAAAGCTTCATTTTGATTATTTGGAAACAGGCTCAATGTTGGCCTCACTTCTTGGGTCATAAGAGGTTCAATAATTTCATCTCGGTTCAAGGGTAGGGGGCTACTATGTAACGCCCCGGATACGACTTTCCATATTCTTAACTCTAACTCTTGCCTTTTCCGGAGATGCGATATGATTTTTCCTTCGTGGTTGGGTTTTTGTCTGTTGTGTTGCTTTTGTTTTTGTTATGCATCTCATCTCATAGCATCATCCGCATTGCATCGGCACTCCGTTGCCGTCATGTTTTAAAAACTTGCATCCGTTCGCGTTCGCCCGTTCTCTCCGTTATGCATTACGGCGACCACACTCGCGCGCGCCGCTGCACCTCCAAATATTATTTTATAAGTGGCATAAAATGTTCTCGGAATGGGTTGCAACTTGTCGTGCGGTCTTATTATAGTGTAGACAGGCCGCCTGCCAAGTTTCGTCGCATTCGGAGTTCGCTTGATAGCCCAACCGTTAAATATATAACCGTGATATAGTCGGTATGTTCGTCGGTCATTTCGGTCTCTGAAACAGTTCCCGGGCCGCATTTCTTTCCCTCTCTTCTCAGCCCGAGGCCCTCTTCACAGCCCACTAGACCCACCTACCTACCCCTCCGCTCCGGACCATCCGATGGCGATCGAGCGTCTCGAAATGGAGCAAACCCCTCTAACCCTAGCCCTGCTATATATGGACCTCCTAGTCCATTTTGGGCAGCCCCTAGCCCCCACCTACCTCTAGCCCTCTCCTCCTCAATTTCATGCCCGCCCTCTCCTCCTCCGCCACTTGGCGCTGCCCCCACCGCCACCACCAACCAGCGCCGTCCCGTCGCCTTTGAGCCAACCAGGCAGCCACGTGCCCCAGCCCCTCTCCCAGCAGCCTGCTTGGGCCCTGGCCCCCATCGGCCCGCCTGACCGTTGACCGCCACGCCTGAGCGCCTGGCGCCCAGCGCCCAAGACCTTCTCCGCGCCGTGGCGCCTCCCCGCCGGCCCGAGCTCGCCGGAGCCGAACCCCCCGCGCTGCCGGAGTTCGCCGAACCTCCGTCCAGGTCGCCGCCCCCCTGTGCCTCCCTCTCCCTTCCTTCTCTCCCTCTGGTTTCCCTCTCTCTCAGATCTCTCTATCCCCCTTGCAGGAACCCCGCCGTCGCCGCCAGGAATCTCGTCGCCGGCCTCCCTCAGCCTAGGGAACGTCGGATCCGGCTGTTCCCTCGCCGGATCTGGACGCCAGCACCACCCCCGTAGCTTCCTCCGGCCTCGCCGGCCCTTGCCGGAGCCCCGCCGCCGGCTGCCGTTTTCATCTCGCTCAGGAACGAGCGAGCGCTCGTGCCCTGCTAGCTTGCCCGCTTGGGCCACCGGGTAGGCCCAGCAGCCCAGCCGCCTAGCCGCCCAGTGCACTATTCAGTTTCGGCCTATGTAGTTTTTTTTCAGGTTCTACGATTTTAGCATTATCCGGTGAATTACTGTTTTACAGAAAACCCCCTAAGCATCATGCATATAATAACTAATTAACGGTGCATCAGTTTAAAACAACTTATATATGTAAAATGCTTAGTTTTTCATCTAGTTTCATAATTTGCCACTTTCACCCATGTTTAAAAATGTTTAAAATGTTGTTTGATTAAATTTGTTCAAATGCCATGCTAAAATGATTTATTTCATAACTAAATAACCGTAACTCGGAATTTAATAAACTTTATATGTAAATGGGGTGGAAAAATGCCTAGATTAACATGGTCCACTTTATTTTCCTGTTTAACAACTTTAAAATATGTTTTAGGGCAGAACAGTACCAAATTCATAATATGCTCATGAGGATTTTCCGGACTTGTTGTTCGTTGTTTCCGGCCTCATTTAAACTTGCCTAGGTAGGTAGTTTTGTTATGATTCGCCCCTTGCCATGTTAATCAACATTTAATATTGTTGGGTAGCTTAAACAAGAGAGAACTAAATAATTGCATGTGGTGAGCCATCAATATGCAACTCGTTGCATATTGAGCTCCACTTAACTTGTAGTAATTGTTTGTTGCACTTTGCCATGCCATGCCTCATTAAACGGACATGCATCATACTTGTTTGTGCATCATGACATGCTTATGCGATGGTTGTTTATTATGTTGTTTGCTTCTTTCGGTTTGCTTCTCTTGTTAGCTTCGGTTTTGTTAGGAGTTGTGAGGATTCGTTCGACTACGTCCGTTTGTCTTCTTCATGGACTCGTTCTTCTTCCTAGCGGGATTTCAGGCAAGATGACCGCTACCCTGGATCTCATTACTATCATTGCTATGCTAGTTGCCTCGTTCTATCGCTATGCTGCGCTACCTATTACCTGTTTGTCAAGCCATCCCATATTGCCATGAACCTCTAACCTTTGACACCATTCCTAGCAAAACCATTGATTGGCTATGTTACCGCTTTGCTCAGCCCCTCTTATAGCGTTGCTAGCTGCAGGTGAAGTTGAAGATTTCTCCATGGTGGACAGGGTTTTGTTGGGATATCACAATATCTCTTATATTATTAATGCATCTATATATTTGGTAAAGGGTGGAAGGCTCGGCCTTATGCAGTGTTTTGTTCCACTCTTGCCGCCCTAGTTTCCGTCATACCGGTGTTATGTTCCCGGATTTTGCGTCCCTTACGCGGTCGGGTGATTTATGGGACCCCCGATTGTTCGCTTTGAATAAAACTTGTCCAAAGAAGGCCCAACATTGCCTTTTACCATTTGCATCACCACCACCTACTTTTCCTTGGGAGTAATTAACCCAAGGGTCATCTTTATTATAGCCCCCCGGCCGTTGCTTGTCTAAGCGTTGGTCCAAACTAGAGCACCGTCTTGGGACCATCCCTTGGCAACTTGGGTTACGTCGGTACCAGACGCTTCGCTTATCCGGTCGTGGCTCGAGATGAGATCTGTGCGGCTACTATCAGATGTCGGCACGCCAGCGGCTTTGCTGGTCTTGTTTTACCATTGTCGAAATGTCTTGATGTACGGGATTCCGAGACGATCGGGTCTTCTGGGTGAAGGTCTATTCTTCGATGATCGCGAGAGCTTGTCATGGGCTAAGTTGGGACACCCCTGCAGGGTATAAACTTTTGAGAGCCGTGCCCGCGGTTATGTGGCAGATGGGAATTTGTTAATGTCCAGTTGTAGATAACTTGACACCAGATCCGAATTAAAATGCATCAACCGAGTGTGTAGCCATGATGGTCTCTTTTTGGCGGAGTCCGGGAAGTGAACACGGTTTCTGGGTTATGTTTGACGTAAGTAGGTGTTCAGGATCACCTCTTGATCATTGCTAGCTTCACGACCATTCCGCTTGTTTCTCTTCTCGCTCTCATTTGCGTTGGTTAGCCACCATTCATTGCTTAGTCGCTGCTGCAACCTCGCCACTTTACCCCTTCCTTTCCCATTAAGCTTTGCTAGTCTTGATACCCATGGTAATGGGATTCTTTGAGTCCTCATGGCTCACGGATACTTCAAAACCAGTTTGCGGTGCCTATGTTATCGAAAGCGGTGGCGCAACCAAGCTCAAGGAGGAGCTCGATGAAGATCTTGCCCTTTGTGTTGTTTCGTTCTAGTTGATCGAAGAGTGGAGCCCAGTTGGGGTCGTTCGGGACCTTTGTGCATTTGAGGTTCTTCTTTTATTTTGGTTCCGTAGTCGGACCTTGATTGTATCTGGATGATGTAATGCTTTATTCATGTAATTGTGTGAAGTGGCGATTGTAAGCCAACTATGTATCTCTTTCCCGATGTATTACATGGGTTGTGTGAAGATTACCTCACTTGCGACATTGCTTTCAATGCGGTTATGCCTCTAAGTCGTGCTTCGACACGTGGGAGATATAGCCGCATCGAGGCGTGACAAGTTGGTAATCGAGCCTTCCCGACCTTAGGAGCCCCTTTGCTTGATCGTTTTTAGCGGCGAGTTGTGTCTAGAAAAATGTTTTGAGTCATTTAGGATTATATATATCGGAGAGTTAGGATTCTTTTACTCCCGGTCCTTCGACCTTACGGTGAGGAATCTGACGAGAGTTTTGACTCTTCTCTTCTTAAATTTCACAAAAAAATTTAGGATCACGCGGGTATCTTGGAATCGTTCGATATTCTTATGGCGAGAACATTGTTCTTGGTGCCTCGACATTTAGGGGTTGTGGCGGTGTCCGGGAGTTGAGCTCGAGGTGTTGTCGTCATAATTTTATCGTTGCAGTTCGGAATACCGAGTTTAGTACGCCGACATCGAAAATCTCTTTTATGCGGTTGTTGGTGAGATAACCCCGCTAACTTGATCTTGAGGTGAGTACGGAGTATTGCCATGACTTGTATAACGGATGCTTTTGAAGGTTGAGGTACACGATTTCGAAGGTTTCTTGGTTATGTGTTGACGGATGGATACAGCTTGGATGTAGGTATTGTTAGTTTGGGTGAGATATATTGCTTCCCTGTATCCCCAACACCAGATTGCATAACCGAAAATTTGGGAGTTTCATAGGTGGGAATTCAAGTAGCTCTTAGGATATCTTTCCGACGGATGTATGATAAGAAATTGGGGTTCACGTCTAGTGGTCCGCCTATTCACGGTTGGTTTTACTGATGGTCTCGTTGTGTCTTAAAGAGTCCTTGGCTATGCCGACTGGGACGCTTCGTATGTCATGTGCCTTGCCTTGTACATGATGGTCTTTGTCGATTGAGCCCGTGTAGGCCCCACCACGAAAACTTGGACGAAATCTCTATCATAGGTTTGTTCCGGCTTATTCTGCAAGCCAAATCCTTTGTTTTGTTTTATTTGTGGTATTCGAGTTGCTTCGAAGTCAAATGTTGAATCTATACCTTTTCCTAAACGGTGTTCTCATATTGCTATGTGAATACTAATCCTTTTGATCATTGAGGTTGTCATGTTAATTCTTTTCCAACCGGTGTGTTTCTCTTCAAGTGGATCCGATCATTTTCAACATCCGCAAGATCAAATCTAAGTTTTCTCAACGGTGTTTGTTTCATCCGTCCCAAGTTGCCTTTGTTTTCCCGCCCTCCCACCCTTTTTCTTCAAGGGCACAGATTTCTTAATCAAGTATCCATTTATTCATGTGAAGTCTCTTCATTCTTTTCAATCAATGTTCTTATCCGGTGATTTCCATGAAGATGCTCAACAGTTTCAAGTTCATCATCCTTCATTGTTGTTTCTTATCCGGTGGATCCTATTCAAGCTTTCGATATTCATCATATTCCTCTCCTCATTTCAATGTTTTTTCATACCGGTGCACCTCTTAATCTTTCACTTCTCGCTATTCATTTGTTCTGGAGTACTGAAGATTTATCACAAGACTTGTGTTTCCATTCTCAATCCGTTCAAGATATTTCGAGGTTGTTATCTCATTCAAGCTATTTAATTCAACCGGTGCAGTCTCTCTTTTAAATCATTTCCAACGGTGTTTTCTTTTGAGTGGGCCCTAACCCACAGGTTTTTCCCAGGATCTTACCTGACTCTTCTATTTTCCCAGAGCTATTCTAAATTCTTCTCCAAGTTTGACGTAAGAATGAGTTATCATCAGTCAAACGCTTTTCTCCAAGATCTTTCAAATTCTTTTCATAGTTGGCTCAACCTCTTCGCTTTTGATTCTTCCGGTGTGCCTAAGTAATTCTTGGTGGTGTTTCTCGTTGTCATTCTCATCATTTGAAGACCGAAGAAGGTTTTCTCTTAAATCTTGGTCCATTCTCTTGAATATTCATGGTCCTAGCTTGATGCCATCCTCTCTTAATTGTTTTCGATTGTGAGAATCTTTTTCACCCATCAGGAGATATTCAAGAGTCTTCTCAGTTTGTCATCCGGAGTCCATCAATTCAGGTTTATTCATTCTCAGTTGTCAGTTATCATTCTCCTATCTTGCCGGTGCATCAATCGAATATCCTCTAGTCAGCTCAAGATCTCTTTGTTCTCTTGTTTCTAAATTCTGTCAAGTATCTTCATTTATTTTTTTCTAATTCTTCCCGGGGATTCATTCTCTTCCATTGGTCATTTCCGAATTCTTACGGTGGTTCTTTCAAGATCTCTCTTCCTTGTTCATCATATCAATTCATTCGTTGTTTTCCAAATCCTACCGGTGGTTCCATCAAGACCTTCCCAAGCTGGCGCCATATCTATCTTAATCCTTTCTACGAGAATAAGTAGTATGCCAAATCCATTGCTTGTCATCAATTTAATTGGTGAAGGATAAGCATAACATAATTCTTATTCTTGTTCATCCAAGTGATTAATTCTTTATTACGGAGGCCCTTAAAATTCTCGGTTTCTTTTGCTTCATCTTTTCTTTTCCGGAGTTCAAAGTTTTCTCATTGTCTCGTCACGAAGCTTCATCTAAATCATCGCAAGGCTTCACCTTGTGTTTTCAACTTCTCTTTCTTTCTATCACCCTTTTGTTTACCAGAGTTCTTCATGGAGGCTCTACATGGTGGTTCATCAAGGATTCTCTTCATTTTTCAATTGTTCTTCAAGATTTCTCTTGAAGTTAAGATCCGCCAAGCCATACTCTAAAATAAACATGGTGCTCAACACATGTTTTGTTTTGAGGAGCTCAAGTATTCTCCGTCTTGCATTCCAAAGTGCAATTCTTTCTACCTTATCTTTTGAGGTGGTGTTATGTCACTCTTGACAATTTCCATTCATGTTTCATGATTCATATGTTGTCAAGAATGAGGTATATTAAATCCATCAATCTCTTCGTTGGAGTTATCTTGGTAAAGATTTCACCTAAAGCCTTCCCTAAGGAATGTTGCTATTATGGTGTTTATCAATGATCCAAGTTTTCTCCTATCCTCTCGGCGAAAGCAGTTTTTCATCTCTTTGGTGCTCTCAATCAAATCAATGTTTTCCGTTAGTGGTCGGTTGTCACCTCATAGTCTCGAGATGTTTTCCATAAGCCCACAACAAGCTTGTGCTTCTCGTTGTTGATTTTCCAACAACTCCGTTCGATTCTTCTTTGCAAGGATGCTTTCCAAGTTCACTTGTGGCAAAATTTGTCATTTTATCCTCCGTCCCTAGATCCCAACGATCTAACTTCTATTCTTTCGTTATGGAGGCATTGTGATGTTGTGCTCTTCAAACATCACCTCGTTTTTTTTAGGATCATGTTCTTTTCTTACTTATCCATTTAACCGGAGTGTTGTATCATCTCTTCAATATCTTTTCATCTCATCAAGTTTTCCTTCTTCTTTCAGTCGGAGTGCTGCCCAAATTATATCATTCTTCCTCTCTCATCTTGTTTTAACCGGAGTGGTTTCGAATTCTATCTTGTCCATTAAACTCTTGATTCATGTCTTTGCAACCTTCAAGTTCTCGTAATGTTCCCTTGTTCCTCTTTTCTAACGGAGTGTTTTCAACTATGTTCATCTTCGTTGTTTTCTCTCTTTCATTTTGCTCAACCTCTCAAGGTTCGTGGTTTCAGTCGTTCGTCAAAGAAGCAACTTAGTTTTACCTCTTCTCTTCCTCTTCTTTTTCCCTCCGGTGCCATCCTAGATCTCGGGACGAGATCCTCTCGTAGTGGTGGAGTATTGTAACGCCCCGGATACGACTTTCCATATTCTTAACTCTAACTCTTGCCTTTTCCGGAGATGCGATATGATTTTTCCTTCGTGGTTGGGTTTTTGTTTGTTGTGTTGCTTTTGTTTTTGTTATGCATCTCATCTCATAGCATCATCCGCATTGCATCGGCACTCCGTTGCCGTCATGTTTTAAAAACTTGCATCCGTTCGCGTTCCGCCCGTTCTCTCCGTTGTCCGTTCTGAGCCCGACCACACTCGCACGCGCCCGCGGCACCTCCGAAATATTATTTTATAAGTGGCATAAAAATGTTCTCGGAATGGGTTGCAACTTGTCGTGCGGTCTTATTATAGTGTAGACAGGCCGCCTGCCAAGTTTCGTCGCATTCGGAGTTCGCTTGATAGCCCAACCGTTAAATATATAACCGCGATATAGTCGGTATATTCGTCGGTCATTTCGGTCTCTGAAACAGTTGCCGGGCCGCATTTCTTTCCCTCTCTTCTCAGCCCGAGGCCCTCTTCACAGCCCACTAGACCCACCTACCTACCCCCTCCGCTCCGGACCGTCCGATGGCGATCGAACGTCTCCGAAATGGAGCAAAACCCCTCTAACCCTAGCCCCTGCTATATATGGACCTCCTAGTCCACTTTGGGCAGCCCCTAGCCCCCCACCTACCTCTAGCCCTCTCCCTCCTCAATTTCCGCGCCGGCCCTCTCCTCCTCCGCCACTTGGCGCTGCCCCCGCCGCCAGCCACCAACCAGCGCCGCCGTCCCCGCCGCCTTGGAGCCAACCAGGGGCAGCCACGTGCCCCCAGCCCCTCTCTCCTGTTGCTGGGTCCGCTTGACCGTTGACTGCCGCTTGCTGGCCGGCGCCTGAGCGCCCAGCGCCCCCACCCTTCTCCCGCCGTGGCGCCTCCCCGCCGGCCCGAGCTCGCCGGAGCCGAACCCCCCGCGCTGCCGGAGTTCGCCGAACCTCCGTCCAGGTCGCCGCCCCCCTGTGCCTCCCTCTCCCTTCCTTCTCTCCCTCTGGTTTCCCTCTCTCTCAGATCTCTCTATCCCCCTTGCAGGAACCCCGCCGCCGCCGCTAGGAATCTCGTCGCCGGCCTCCCTCAGCCTAGGGAACGTCGGATCCGGCTGTTCCCTCGCCGGATCTGGACGCCAGCACCACCCCCGTAGCTTCCTCCGGCCTCGCCGGCCCTTGCCGGAGCCCCGCCGCCGGCTGCCGTTTTCATCTCGCTCGGGAACGAGCGAGCGCTCGTGCCCTGCTAGCTTGCCCGCTTGGGCCACCGGGTAGGCCCAGCAGCCCAGCCGCCTAGCCGCCCAGTGCACTATTCAGTTTCGGCCTATGTAGTTTTTTTTCAGGTTCTACGATTTTAGCATTATCCGGTGAATTACTGTTTTACAGAAAACCCCCTAAGCATCATGCATATAATAACTAATTAACGGTGCATCGGTTTAAAACAACTTATATATGTAAAATGCTTAGTTTTTCATCTAGTTTCATAATTTGCCACTTTCACCCATGTTTAAAAATGTTAAAAATGTTGTTTGATTAAATTTGTTCAAATGCCATGCTAAAATGATTTATTTCATAACTAAATAACCGTAACTCGGAATTTAATAAACCTTATATGTAAATGGGGTGGAAAAATGCCTAGATTAACATGGTCCACTTTATTTTCCTGTTTAACAACTTTAAAATATGTTTTAGGGCAGAACAGTACCAAATTCATAATATGCTCATGAGGATTTTCCGGACTTGTTGTTCGTTGTTTCCGGCCTCATTTAAACTTGCCTAGGTAGGTAGTTTTGTTATGCTTCACCCCTTGCCATGTTAATCAACATTTAATATTGTTGGGTAGCTTAAACAAGAGAGAACTAAATAATTGCATGTGGTGTTTCGTCAATATGCAACTCGTTGCATATTGAGCTCCACTTAACTTGTAGTAATTGTTTGTTGCACTTTGCCATGACATGCCTCATTAAACCGGACATGCATCATACTTGTTTGTGCATCATGACATGCTTATGCAATGGTTGTTTATTATGTTGTTTGCTTCTTTCCAGTTTGCTTCTCTTGTTAGCTTCGGTTTCGTTCCGGAGTTGTGAGGATTCGTTCGACTACGTCCGTTTGTCTTCTTCATGGACTCGTTCTTCTTCCTAGCGGGATTTCAGGCAAGATGACCGCTACCCTGGATCTCATTACTATCATTGCTATGCTAGTTGCCTCGTTCTATCGCTATGCTGCGCTACCTATTACCTGTTTGTCAAGCCATCCCATATTGCCATGAACCTCTAACCTTTGACACCATTCCTAGCAAAACCATTGATTGGCTATGTTACCGCTTTGCTCAGCCCTCTTATAGCGTTGCTAGCTGCGGTGAAGTTGAAGATTTCTCCATGGTGGACAGGGGTTTTGTTGGGATATCACAATATCTCTTATATTATTAATGCATCTATATATTTGGTAAAGGGTGGAAGGCTCGGCCTTATGCCCGGTGTTTTGTTCCACTCTTGCCGCCCTAGTTTCCGTCATACGGTGTTATGTCCCCGGATTTTGCGTCCCTTACGCGGTCGGGTGATTTATGGGACCCCCGACAGTTCGCTTTGAATAAAACTTGTCCAGAAGGCCCAACATTGCCTTTTACCATTTGCCTCACCACCACCTACTTTTCCTTGGGAGTAATTAACCCAAGGGTCATCTTTATTATAGGCCCCCGGGCGGTGCTTGTCTAGCGTTGGTCCAAACTAGAGCACCGTATGGGACCATCCCTTGGCAACTTGGGTTACGTCGGTACCAGACGCTTCGCTTATCCGGTCGTGGCACGAGGCGAGATCTGTGCGGCTACTATCGGGATGTCGGCACGGCGGCGGCTTTGCTGGTCTTGTTTTACCATTGTCGAAATGTCTTGATGTCTGGGATTCCGAGACTGATCGGGTCTTCTGGGTGAAGGTCTATTCTTCGATGATCGCGAGAGCTTGTCATGGGCTAGAAGGACACCCTGCAGGTATAAACTTTCGAGAGCCGTGCCCACGGTTATGTGGCAGATGGGAATTTGTTAATGTCCGGTTGTAGATAACTTGACACCAGATCCGAATTAAAATGCATCAACCGAGTGTGTAGCCGTGATGGTCTCTTTTTGGCGGAGTCCGGGAAGTGAACACGGTTTCTGGGTTATGTTTGACGTAAGTAGGTGTTCAGGATCACCTCTTGATCATTGCTAGCTTCACGACCGTTCCGCTTGTTTCTCTTCTCGCTCTCATTTGCGTTGGTTAGCCACCATTCATTGCTTAGTCGCTGTTGCAACCTCGCCACTTTACCCCTTCCTTTCCCATTAAGCTTTGCTAGTCTTGATACCCATGGTAATGGGATTCTTTGAGTCCTCGTGGCTCACAGATACTTCAAAACCAGTTTGCGGTGCCTATGTTACCGAGCAAATGGCGCAACCAAGCTCAAGGAGGAGCTCGATGAAGATCTTGCCCTTTGTGTTGTTTCGTTCTAGTTGATCAGTAGTGGAGCCCAGTTGGGGTCGTTCGGGGACCTTTGTCGCATTTGAGGTTCTTCTTTTATTTTGGTTCCGTAGTCGGACCTTGATTGTATCTGGATGATGTAATGCTTTATTCATGTAATTGTGTGAAGTGGCGATTGTAAGCCAACTATGTATCTCTTTCCCTAATGTATTAAATGGGTTGTGTGAAGATTACCTCACTTGCGACATTGCTTTCAATGCGGTTATGCCTCTAAGTCGTGCTTCGACACGTGGGAGATATAGCCGCATCGAGGGCGTGACATACTAGCAACCAAAGGGGAGGGGTTCCGGGTTCAAGTCCAAATGCAAACTGGAATCAACCTTCTTCATTGCAAATAACTCAAGAGCCTTGTCTAGTGATTCGGCCACCATCTCCTTGTATGCAACCCAACGTTGTTCCGAGTTGACAAGCATTGTCTTCCAATGGATGTGCATTCCAAAACCAACATTATGCCTTCCCTCCAACTCAACGATATCACTAGGGTCCATCCAATGCAAATCTTTCCTCACTTGTTGCAAGAGCTCCGCATAGCTAGGTTTATTATCAAACACCATGTCAAGCTCATCCGGGTCCGGTTCAATATTGCCTTTCAAGAAGGCGTCTTTGTCCCCATGATGAACAAACACATATATTCTTCCCATCCCTATAAGCATTCAAACAACACGATGTAACATTTCTTCCATGAGTACTAATCCAAAGATTAACAAGGAATACAAACCCTAACATATATATGAAACAACAACCATAACCCTAACCCTAGCACCAACATAAGAACACCCATAAGAATAACCCTAACATACTAACAAGCCTAATCATAGGAAATTGGCAAACAAACATCTCACATCTCCATGCAAATCTCTAGATCCATACAAAACTAGGGTTTCCCCAAACTAGCAACAAATGAGCAATTTGTTAACATTACTTGGATCAAAAAAGGGGATCGGAGAAGATTAACTTGAGGGAGGGTTTGAGTTAGAAATCCATGGACAAAATCTTCAAATTTGGAAGATTTGGGAAAGGATTTAAGAGGGGGAGAGAGGGGGCAGATCTCAGGTGGGATGGGTTTGGGGCACTAGTGCAGAACCAGGCATTAGCACCGGTTCGTAAGGCCCTATGGTGCCGGTTACATAACCGGCACTAATTAGTGGTCACTAAAGGCCCCCCCCTTTAGCACCGGTTCAAGACGAACCGGTGCTAAAGGGCATACCACGTGGCACTAGCCAGCCGTGACTCGAGGCCTTTAGTACGGTTGGTAACACCAACCGTACTATAAGGTTTAGTGGGTTTTAGTTTTATGATTTCTTTTCATTTAATTTTGTGTTTCCATTTTAACTCTTTTTCGTTTGCTGGTATTTTACGATACTACACATTGTACACGTTATGCATCATATATACATCATGCATGCTTTAATTGTTTATCAACGCTGCTGCTATGTTCATTGCACCCTTGCAGATATAACATGCTCATGCATGCTTTTGCATCGTTACATCATCATATATATATAATAACAAGTCGTACTAATCATGCATCATCATACAACTTCTACTCGTTATTAATAATAAGTCATACGATCATCATCCTCATAACCCAACCCTACATAATTGTTCTTAGCACATGATCATCGATGTCGGTAGGACCTAAACCCCTTAAGGTAAAATAGCATAAAACAATATAGACCACGACTCTCCGTTATGAAGAATGGCGATCATCCTGTCTCCAATTCTTGCCTTTCGCTGCTTATTGCTTCCAAGAAGCTCCTTACGATTGTCCATACATTTTCTCCATTCTTTGATTGTTATGTCTCCACTTCTTTTAGAAACCGGTATGGACGGTTGAGATTCAGAGGACGACCTGGTAGTATGTTCAAAACATGAAGGCTACCACAGCGTATACATCGGATGAGGCACACAATCATTCGGGATTATCTGTTGAAAAACATAGTAATAACCGTAGTTAGCAATGATGTACTAGTTTTAGAAGTGTGCAAAAAAGATGCACGGATGTTGTAATAGTAAAAATAATCTTACCAAGGTATCTCCATGGTAGTTATTGTAGTTCAACACGTGCACTAGTGGCGCGTATTGACCATAATGTTGAGGAGTTTGATTGTAGATATTGTAATTCTCAAGATCTCTACAAAATCCGACCGGATGTCGTTCTCTGATAAGTTAATTCGCAGCCTTCGTGTGTAATGCGTTACATCTACCATCTTCCGCACATTCTTTGAAGCATGAAAATAAGCTGTCAATGGAGATAGGTTGTCAACATTATATTTTGAAATAAACAATATAAATTACTTAATAACTATGTTTAGCTCACATGAGGGAAGAACTGGAGGTGTATCCACAAAGACCCAAATCGTAGGTGTCTCTTGCTCGATTGTAGGATCACCAAGATCCATGGTGATAGTCATACCCTCATCAAGACCATACATCTTGCAAAATGCATCCCAATTTTTGCAACCAAAATGGGTTACACTCTGAGCATTGTACAGCTTTACTTGAAAATCCACGTCATGTTCGGTACTTAGGATAATTTTTTTGGTTTCAAAATTTTCATGGTCTTCAATACCCATCCTCTCCAAGACATAGCGTCTTGCAAAGCATGGGATAAGCTAGTCGAACTGGAAAGATGAAAAATACACATTAAAATAATTGAAGTCGTGCTTAATTACGAAAAAACCTATTGTAAATGCGTTAAGTGCCGTATGAGCGCCGCAAGTCTCCTCGAGGTTAATCTTTGAGCGCCGATCTTCATCCAGCTCAATGAACTGTCGCGAGATACCTCGGTTGTCGTGGCACAGTCGCACTCCCCCGGGCGGTTATCGTCGTCCGATGAGTACGACATTTCCGGCCTACGTTCATAATTTAGTTTTATTAGTCAACTATCTAGTTCAACTATCTAGTTCAACTATCTAGTTCAACTACTAAGCACTTACTATAAATAAATAAGTAGTACTTACTAAAAACAAACTACTTCTATATATAGTAAAATAAATTAGTTTATTAAATCAACTAGCTAGTTCAACTATAAATAAACTACTTCTTCTTTTTTTCCTTTTTCTAAATACTATGAACAAAAAAATCATTAAAATTCTATGAACAAAATTAATTACACAATCTAAATATCACCCAAAAAACTATTAACAATAGTATCACCAAACATGCATATTCAATAATAATATCAGAAAAAAATCTATTAACAGAAAAAAATCTATTAACAGAAAAATCTATTAATTCAACTAGTTCAACTAAGCATTTACTAAAAATAAACTAGTAATTATATTAATTAATTCAACTAGTAGTTCAACTAAGCATTTACTAAAAAACTAGTTCTACATATTAATTCAACTAGTTCAACTAAGCATTTACTAAAATAAACATTAACATATTTCTAATTCATCTAACATAACATTTCTAACATTCTAAAATTAAATTAACTATAGATATAGTTCTAATTAATCTAAACATTAGAAAACAGAAAATAAGTAAAAATATATGTGTGTGTAGGGTTTGTATATGTGTGTGTGTGTAGTGTACGTGTGTGTGTGTGTGTGTGTGTGTGTGTGTGTGTGTGTGTGTGTGTGTGTGTGTGTGTGTGTGTGTGTGTGTGTGTGTGTGTGTGTGTGTGTGTGTGTGGTGTGTGTGGCGGCGGGCGGCGGCGACGGCGGCGGCGGCGGGACGGCGACGAGACGGGCGGCGGCGATCGGGATCGACGGCGACGAGACGACGGCAAGGGCGGGGGGCGCGGGGGCGGCGACGACGAGACGGCGCAAGGGCGGGGGGGGCGGCGCGACGACGGCGGCGGCGGGCGGCGACGACGACGACGGCGGCGGGGCGGCGAGGGCGACGGCGGAGAGATCGACTCTCGCGATTCGTGGAACGAAGTGGCGGCGATAACTGGTTTTCGTAAGTGCCATATATATAGGGTAGCCTTTAGTACCGGTTGGAGCCACCAACGGTACTAAAGGCCAATTTTGGCCAGCCCAAGCGGCGGAAGCGAGGCCCTTTAGTACGGTTGGTGGCACCAACCGGTACTAAAGGGTTTAGTACCGGTTTGTGCCACAAACCGGTACTAAAACCGTCAGGCGCGCCACCAGCGGTGCTCTATGTTTAGTCCCACCTCGCCGGCGAAGGCAGCAGACTGGTTTATAAACCCAGCCGCGGCTGCCATTTGAACTCCTCTGAATAGCGAGCTTACGGGCCTAACTAAAGCGCTGCTGCCAGTGAGCCTCCTGCCCTTCGGGCTGCATTTGCACACCCTAGGACTGGTAGGCTCACAGGCGGCGCCTTAAGGTTCATAGGCGGCGCCCCAACATTTTTTTTAATTTTCTGTTTTATTTTTTTCTTCTATT